>MASP02000624.1:0-113952 GCA_001693025.2 Colletotrichum lindemuthianum | reverse complement strand
TCTATATAATTCTATATTTACTAAAGCTAAAATATAGAGTAAAACTTATATAGTAGAAATATAGTTATCTAAAGCTTAAAATACTATAAGTAAGGAAGTTTTATTAACTATAGATTAGTTACTAGTTAAAATTTAACTAGTAAAATTGAAATACTTAGAAAAAGATATTAACTATAAGAGTAATTAAAATATATAAAGTATATAAAAGATAGATATTAGTAAACTCTATACTTTCAGTCTGGAAGGCTTTTATAAATATAGACTAAAAACTTTAAAAGTAAGGAATTAGTCTGTTATAATTTATATATAAAATACTAGTAAGTATTAATAATTAAGTAAACTCTACTTAATCTATATATAGAAGCTAGTATGTATTTTTTAAATATTTTTCCTATATTAGTTATATTAATTTATAGCTTTCTGAATTTTAGTAGATTTTCTTGCTAAGTATTTATTAATACAGAATCACTTGATATTGCTGGTTTTGTATGGGAACAGGGTGACGGGTATGGGGGGGTGATGGGTATTGTTAGAAATAATACTGCCGTGGGCTACCGCTATGGGCGTGGCTTAGGGCAGGCATACCTCCCGCGGCCCCTGCCACTGTAACGCACACGTTATAACAATAATAATAACGTATATGCCCCCTCATGTGCCCACCGTATTTGCAACAATTAAGAGTCTCACGCTACTGAAAAAGAGTATACCTTTTTTATATCGTTTATCGATTGATTTAATCCCTTTTACGTTATTTTATCGATTAATTTGAATATTATGATAGCTTTAAATAAAACTGATAAAGGAGCGTTCTTTCTATATGACTCTGAAGATTAGCTATACTGGATCCAGCGTATCAAGACTGCTGTATGCGACTGTAACCTATAAGCTTATATTAATCCTAATAAGATTATAATACTTCTACTGTTAAAGCCTGAGATACTTTCTGTTACTCTGTTTATAGTTAAGACTAACCCTGAAATACTAGTAAAGGTATTTTCTGAATTATTATCTAAAAACCTATAAATATATACCTAACTTTAATATAATTATTAAATAGACCTTTAAGAATATAACCAAATCAAAAACACTATAAAGAAGGTTTAAGCTTTTATCTTAACTACCGTTACCTCTAAGTATTTCACTCAGTACTACCTTCTTAATAAGACTTTTAAGTAGTAGCTTGAGGCCCTTATAAAGTATACTATATTACCGTCGGATTAGTAGCTCTTTAAGGCTTCACACTAATACTTCGAATATCTTAAATCCCCTAATCTTGATACTTAGGAAGATATTTGATGATAGCTCTCACGATGGGAGGATAACTTCCTTATTACGTGCCAGGCAGGCTTTTTAATACCTGAAGTTGAGGCTACAGGCTTATAGCTAAACTAACTTTGCCGGACGCTCTCTGTAAGCTTTATTTCAGTATAGGTAATAGTATATAAGATTTAAAGCTGCTAGTTAACTGTAATACCTAATTATCATGAGATCCTCACTAATACTTAAGCTACTATATCCTTAAGAGTTATAAAGTAGTCTTTACTACCTACTATACTACTTAATTACGATAATACTGCTACAGCTAAACGTCAGTATACTTAGTGCTAAGTATGCAGCTTTTCAGCTTACTTACTTGACTGCTGTTATTACCTTAACGACAGTATTCAGCCTTCAGGATAGCGTCCGAAATCCGTAATACTTACGGTATTTACAGTAAAAAGCCTCGATAAGAAGTTTGATAATAGGAGGTATAAAGGCTATTAATGCCCTCGTGGGGGGTAGCTGTTATACTACTACTTGAAGGTTCCCTCTACTCTAAATAGGAAGCATAAGGGCTATTAGTATCCTTATAGGGGGTGGAAGATTTATGTATATAATAATACTACAGTGCTACTACTTGAAAGTTCCCTCTACCCTAAATAGCTTCATGCCTGAAATAGGAGGTATGAGGACCACTTAAGTAATTAGTAGCCTTATAGGGGGTGGAAGATTTATGCGTATAATAATACTGTGGTGCTACTACTTGAAGGTTCCCTCTGCTCTAAATAGCTTTATACTTAAAATAGTTTTATACTCAAAATGGCCTCTATGCCTAAAATAGATAGCTTCAGGCTTTTCATCATTTCGATTTTTTATTATTTTAATATCTTTTATATCCAGCTAGCTATATATTTTTTAGCTGGGAGGTGGATTTTAGTGAATACAGCCTGCAAACGGTATTACTCTTCCTACTGAATGCTGGAGGTTTAATGAGGGCGACGGGGCCAGGATTACTACAAAGATAGTTATATATTTTTACGGGTTTTTACTGTTGACGTCTGAGAGACGCTTTTCGAGAAGACGCTTTTTACTGTTTTGTCTACTGGTTTATGGGCTCTGAATAGCCTCGTTTTTGTATGTATTATTTCACGTGGCCAGCCGTGCCGGCGATGCCGCATGGCTGGGGGGGTGTGTCAGAAATAATACTGCCGTGGGCTACCGCCATGGGCGTGGCCTAGGGCAGGCACACCTCCCGCGGCCCCTGCCACCGTAACGCACACGTTACAACAACAATAACAACGCATACGCCCCCTCATGTGCCCACCGCATTTGCAACAGGTATCAGGGGGGGCCACTTATGTTATCACACAATAGCCTACGGTGTACGAGTACGCGTGGTCCAGATCGGAGACTGGATGGATGGTATGCTTATCTAGCATTCTGAACATGAGACGTATGATTGTCGAAGGAAGCTTTGTGATATTAGCGATAATTATTAACCCAAGACCCCACCAAGAAAATCCGCTTCGTGAGAATATTACCGTATCAGGACAGTGACTGACCAAATGGCTGTCCGAGTCCGACGAGTCGGTGAGCCATGTCACTGGCGCGGGGTTCCACAGCGCTCTGCATCAGCACATCTCGCAGCTTACATACTGGGTAAAGCGTCAAAGTCGTGACCTTGACTCAGATGGTCGGGGATGGTCTATTTCTGTACTTCAATGATGCGCCGAGAACGAGTGCAACGTGACGGGACGAAGACCTTGCAGGTGAGCTTGCCGTTACTACGTAGTCGACCGCCCTCCAAAGAGCTGTCGCTCTCCCGTGATATCTGGGCAGTGACGACAACTCGTCCGGCTAATTGCGCCGGCTGCGATGTGGTTGGCCAGGCCAGGTCCGGAAGGGTGGGGCCGAGGCCATGTGGGCTTCTGCGCCGGGGGACCAATAATGAAGAGCCCCGAGCCGCGCGACGAAATAGAGTTGACCTCCCACAACTGCAGTGTCTCTCAGCGGTGTTCCCTTCTGCACCCTGTTATTTTTAGTGTAACCAGGCCTGTCCTGAGCACACCCAGTGACCAGTGTAGGCGACATCGCCTCTGCCATTTCCCACTCAACAGACTGGAGCTGGCACTGAAAAGACCTCGGAATCCCTCCACGCATCGCGAGCCATTTTTATTCGCCATCCTTGGACAGATCTTGGCCCGGAGACTATCGATTCGACGTCACATTCACCGTATAGCAGCTGTGCTGATTCAGGCAAGCAGAGATGTGGTGGCCGGTAAAGACAGTCACACTCGGCTCGTGTGCCTCACTCTCGGGTGCGCTGTTCACCGCGCTCGACTCGCGGTGCACAGCAATGCCGCGTTCCGTATGCATCCCCAGAGACGCAAAGTGACACAAGGATTTGCTGCCTACGCTGGCTGACGCTAGCGGTTGACATTTTCGGGATTTCCTGGCGTGGATTGGGGTAATTAATGACCTGACAAGAGGCTGATACTGGCAGCACGACGGCGGCACCACGAGAAATCCTCCCGCTCCTCCTCCTCCTAGGCATTAGCCTTTAGCGATCGATGTCGACCGTCAGTGGTGACACTCCAGCGATTTCCGCAGAGAGCTGACGCTGACGCTGATCCTGGCGCCTGTGATGGTAATGTTGGTGGTTCATGCTTCAAACCTCCGGCGCTTGGAGCCAACGCGGTCTCGACATGCCCAAACGCGCATCTGAAGGATCGTGGGACCCGACGGGACCGCCAGACGAGATCTGTAGGTTGTTAATTGCTGGCTGGGCTCTGAGCCGCCCCCTTTCCCTTCAGCTTTTTAAGGTTCTGTTGACATGGGTTGCTTGACAGCTCTGGTGGCAGCGTCACTGATCCCTAGACGGTCTGTTCTCAGTCTGAAGTGCACCGCTCATCCTTCGTCGGAATCATCCCGTCGTCGGCTTTAGTCGAGACTGACGAAAGAGGGCAAGGGCCTTGGTCTGAGACCAGAGACGTTGAAGAAGTGTGCGTTCATGCATCCGAGAGGTCTGCCCAACGAGACTGTGAAGACGGCTCTACTACGTGACCACCGTCCGGCCGTGACCATTGCTGTTAGCCCGCGACAGACGGGAGTGCTTCGCTAGGACCGGCAACAGGTCTACCGAAAAACTCGACGAGGATTGCGGCACCTCGACCGATTCATGAGGCCATCGAAGCGTTGTTTCTTGGATGTGAGTCTTGTTTGCTCCACTTGGAATCGTCAGTGCCGCGGTTGTCGTCACTGTGGCAGCGGAACCAGCAGCAGAGGGTGTCCCGAAGACTGTGAATACCAGGGACCGAGAAGGAGCAAAACACAATCCTTGTCCAAAAGACCCCAAGTGGCTAGCCCATCATGGCAGCCGGTAGACGGTACAAACGGTAGAGACGTTGTCTGGGTGAAGCGACAGGGTTGGGCTTGGACGAGACCGCGTCTGCGACCGGGCGGCGGACAGCCCGTCCCATCTTTCCAAACCCAATGTGCCTCAGCACAGCCATCCTGGAACTTGCCTCTGTCTGAGGCGGTTTTGATCAGCCGTCTCAGTCTCTCGACGACGTTCTGGTACAGATCAGATGGCATGAACGCACACTGGTCTCGGGTGGTGACGATGCCAGGAGTTTGGGACCCATGGGCTTTTTCCTACGTGGCCTGTCCGTGGGCTGTGTCGACTCTCTGGCTGGCGAACGGCTGTGTCATCTCTGTCGCGCTTTTGGCGCCATCTGGAAGATCAGCTTAGTTCGTGCGACAGACGAATTGTGTGGGAGGAGCGGAGAGAGAGAGAGAGAGAGAGAGAGAGAGAGAGCAGACGAAGGTCACCTGCTCTACGGAGTACCACGCAGGTAAAGGCAGGCACCCATGGTATCCGTACTTTCTCAAGACAGAAGCTCTTTGCGCCTTGAAGCCAGTCTCAAGTGAAGTCGCTTTCGTGGCCGGGAACAGGCAATGGCGGGTAATGTTTCTTTTGACTTTGATCTTTCCCGTCCGAATGGCCTTTCGTAGATTTCTCTGAATTCCCATTTGCTGAAAAGGACGGGTTAGATTAATTAAATCGCCCGCTGGCCACTTTTTTGATTGTCGATTTCTCCTCCAAAAGTGGGTTGGGAACACGCTGCAAAGCCGCTGGAGGCTGGGTTTTCCAGGGCAATTGGCGCCTGCTAAAATTTCCCTGGGCGCATGGCAGAGTGTCAAGTTAGCGCTGTCACGTCTCCCTCTTTCCGTCGTTCTCCCACTGATCCAGGCCGTGGTAAGTATGTTGTGGTAGGAGCGAGGGGGGACCTGGGATGACACAGCAAGTACCTGTTCCCGCAGCCAAAAAAGTCCCTGATCCCAAGTATCGTCCCGTACCTTGGGTTGGTACCTGGGATGCGATGATCTGACGGGACCTACCTAGACCAGACGGCCCCAGTCTCACCCCTGGACCCTTGGCCCCGGGGCGCCATTGGTGGAGCAACAGGGGGTCTTATTGGACCGAGCTCATTCTCTAACCGCCCACGACCGAGCTGGGTGAGACCAATCACGACCACCAGTTGACGCTTTTCGATTCCTACTGAGCTGCTTTTCCCCATCACACTTCACATACCAAGCCGATAGTCCTGTTCGCCCTCCTGTTTTGCTATATTGCTCGCAGGAAACATTATCTTCTCTCTCCAGTCTCGTTCATGTACCAGCCCCGGCTACTTTGCATCCGTACCCGCTGGCCTACAGCACATCCTTCACCCACGTCCGCATGTGCAGTCAAGTGATGGATGTGACCCATGGCCATCCCAGGGCCTTGGCCTTCCTAACGGCTAGTCGCCCTTCCCAAGAACATGTGTGACCACTTCAACTGGCTCTTGACTGAGATCATGGGCGGTCTCGGCCGTGGCTGGGGCTGGCGGGTAACGCTGCGAGCTGCTGCGAGCTGTGCCATAGACGGACGTGCGATGCCGCTCTCTGCGCGCTGCCATCTGCACTGCACTTCTTTCTTGCATCGACGAACCCTCGCCATGTAACCCTCTGTCGTAGCCCTGCTCTGCTGTCTTTGCAAAGCCGGCGTCTCTTAAACCCAGTCTGCCTCCATCTCCCGCGTGTGCCTCTGCCCGTCGTTTCTGCCTCCTCCTCCAATCCATCGTCCACCTCCTTGCCTCACCAGTGTCCCTGACAGTCGTCTTGTCTGATCTTCAAACCATCTTTATGCGACGGGGGCGACAGAGCACAGATCCCTGGCGAACATCACGTCCTACCTCACACGACTCCACCACAACGCCTCATCCATCCTGACCTCTGCCTCATACCGTGGTCCGTTCCTGAATCTCTCACAACGGCTTCCCGGCACCAGGAGAATATTTCCACAGAGCCTCAACCGCTTCAGCCCTCCACCACCCTGTAGACCCCTTCAGAACATCATACGCCATTGTCATCATCATCATCGTCGAGACCCTCCTCAGTGCTCCACCACGACCACAGACGATCCAACTCGGGCTTGAACCACCCCCTGGCTCCGCCTCCCGTCTTCTTGCCTGGCTGGGCTATAGCAGGATAACACCCAAGCCCATTAACCCTCACGCAACGATAAACGTCTCAATGCCGCTCGGATGCCAGCTGTCATCATAGATCAGATTTCTCGAACCTGGATCTCTAGAGAAATTAACCCGGCATCGAGCCAGAAACACCCCATAGTAGTGATACCCTCCCTCAGCAAGCTAGCCCGGGGCCAATCCTGATACACGCCTCAACCAGCCTTCTGTGCGGCTCGGTGTCTTGCCCACTGGGCTGGGCAAAGCCCACACATCCTCATCCACCTCCCTCTTCACCTCACCACCAGACCCCTGGCCCGGCCTTGCTCTCACAGGGCCGTATCGTCCATTCTCGTCTCAATATAGATTTGTCTGCCCTCCCCGCCTCGGGACTCCAGGTGACACTTCTGGCCCTTCCTCTCGACCTTCTCTTCTTCTGCCTCGCCAGCGCTGTGCACTAGCCTGTCGATAGCCTTCTTTTAATATCGACATACTTTGGTGTCCCGACGCCTTCACTTCTTCCTTGTCCGCAGGTCCGGTACCTATTCCTTTCCTTTTCGCCATTGTCGAACGAGTCGTCTTTATTCAGCCCGTTTATTCTCAGCAGAGGAATCCGATCTCGACGACCGCTTCCCTCGTTTCCCTTCTTCATTCGCTGGTTGACGGGGTTTTTGGGGTTCAAGAGGATAAAACGACTTACACGCATCTCTGGCAAAGGGTTTGGATCGACAGGCAAAGAGGAAACGTCAAAAGACTTTATACAACAACACTGAGCAATCAGCAATCAGAAAGAGAGAGGAAAAGAAGGATCCAGAAAGACAAGATCAGGAAGGATACATCGTAATCGCAAAAGATGGGTCGCCTTATCAAGAACCACTGGGCTCGCCTCATCGTCATGAGTGCCGCAGCTTGTAAGTCAACATCTGGCCGAGGCCATCATCAACCCCCCCGTACTAACATTATCAACAGACCAGTTCGGGGCCGCTCTCGAGGGTTTCTTCTGGCCCAAGATCTTTTGGGACTTTTTGACCAAGACGTTGGATCCCGCCGTCAAACCCATACCGGTGCTGCAAATCATCAATCTCCTCATGGCACTGTTCATGGTCGCCCTCGAATGGCCTTTGGGCTTCATCGCCGGCAGCGCGATCCACCGCAGTCTCGAGTTCCGCCTCATCATCCTCCCTCTAACGACCCTCGCCGCCGCTCTCATCTACCAAGGCACCAACGCCGCTCTGTACTATCTCATCTCTTTGGTCGTCTACTTCTGGGCTTACAGCGAAGGAGAGGTATGTCGCACTCGGTCACCACCGCTTTCACTCGCAAACTAACAACGACTCACAGATCATCTGCGCTAAGCCTTGGACACTTCCCCAAAGAGGCCGCAACGGCTCTCGAGTCTAAGACGGCCATGCCTGTTTTTTTTTATACGCCTCGATGTTCGCTCATCCCCCGTTGTACACATCGTATCGACCTCGCAGAAGCTCCTGACCGAGAGACACCCCGCGTACACGACAACCATCGACGAGCACCACACATCTCACGCACCCTCAAACCCGGAAGAACCAACGACATCCTACTCGTTTCTTATCTGGGCAATGATTCCAACGGAAATTTCTTTATGATTGGTTCTTTTTGACGATCCCCTATCAAGTATCACGGCATCCAGCATGGGCGTTTATTTCGTGACGAATGGGGGACTTGCATCAACCTATTTTCTTTTCTTTTTTTCCTTCTTCTCCTCGGCCACCAACGGTCCATCATGAGGAGGAGAATCTGCTCCTCCAGTTGGACCCTTGGTTCGTCGTCTCTGAAGCGTGGGCAGTTGCCAAAATACCGGGCAATTTTTTCCCTCACTCATCGTCGTGGCAAGGTTGGGCGCAACACTCATGGGCCGACGGCGTGGTCCTGGGAGGGACTTGGGGGGGTGTTGCCAGGGAACACCGGTCCGGAGACAGGAGGGCATCCTTGGCGGTTGTATCATCCCGAAGCATGCCATGGTTCGGCTCATGACCCTGTGGGGTCCCAACCCTCGTCTTCGTTCTCGAGATCTGACGAGACAAGTCTTGACCCCCCCGGGGGAACAGACGCGAGAACCTGGAAGTGCCAACGCCACGAGGGAGGGCAATTGGCGTGCGGGAGGGATCCAATAGTGAAAATAGCGTTAGCAATGCTACACCTATTGTCAAGCCAAGAAACTGAGAAGAAGAAGACAAAGATGCCCAAAACTCCCCCTTCTTGCTGTCTGCAATCCTCCCGTTTTCGTGTAATGCTACCTAAACCGGCCATTCATCCCACCCTGACAACTCTACTGCGTGATATACATAACTATCCGGAACAACGGCAAAGAAGCTCAAAGCAGACCTGGGCTTGTCCACCCACCCTCCCAACATGCCTCCCAGAACCCAAAAAAAAGGTCGTGACTTGACACTCTTCAAAATGTCACCGCCTACACTTTCCACCCAAGCCCTTGGCACCCTCTTAACCCTCGTCCTTGCATGCGCAATCAGCAATCACACATTCAATGATAGCAGCATGGGTAAAAGTAATATCAAGCCAAGATTGCTCATCCGCGTTCCGCCCTACACTAATTGCAGTGGAGTCTCACCATCTCGGCCAACAAGCCGTAACTAAATTGCATCCCGATATGCATCGCCGGGCAATTTTTTTTAACATGGTCCTTTTTAACATGGAGGACCATAACCGCCAGAGGTCTTTTTTTACATTTTTATTTTTTAAGAAACAATTCCCACCGCTGTCTCTCTCCAATTGTAATCCATCCCCAAGTGGCAGAAGCCCCATTGCAGGGGCCATTCGCCGGTCTCCACACCGGCCGAAACACTGTCGAAACGGGCGCACTTCGACGTCAACCAAGCCCATTGCTGACAGGACCAGGCCCTTGCACGCGCAATTGCAGCTCGTCCGGTCTCGCGTGGCTGAGGACCAACCTAAGCAAGTTGGACGACATTATCCATATAGGGCGACGGCTGACGAACATGTGGCGCATCGCATACTGTTTGCTGGCAGTGGCTACTTGCATAGTCGACAATCGGCATAAAATGGCAGGCAAAAATCCTCCATGAACTACAGCTCGGCCCCATCTAAGAAGTCACAGTTCCATGCAAGCACGATCATTTGTTAACGAAAAGAAATTCGTATATCATTAGTCAACTATCGTTGAGTTGAGGGAGAGTCACCTCTTCAAGCCTCTGAACGGCTGCCTGACATAGGTTCGCTTTTGTGAACGCCGCTTACCATCAGACCATTCTCCCTTTCGAGACCCAAAGTAACCTTCCTTAGCGCTCAAGGGGTTAAACCTAAGGCATGGGCAGCAAGGACATGTTAGGGGGTGCCGGCAAAGGCGACGACGAGTTTGGCGTCCGTTTGTTCTGCACGAACGGCAAGAACTTGGGCAGAATGGATGAGACTGATCCCTTCTCTAGTGAGCAACTCTGGAACCCTGGGACTCGTTCTTGACACCACCGCGGTCGGGAAACTGGAGAGAATTGTCAGTACAGTAAAAGCTGTGGGGTACAGGTGGATTGAGGTTGAAGAGCTGAGGAAGGTATGGGTAATGGCTACATACCTCGGTGACTTGAGTCTCACCCTTCTCCAAGATCTGCTTAATCACATCGTCCTCGTTGTGGGTGCCAAATTCGTTCTCCAAAGTAGCCTTTGAAGCGGAATCGTACGTGCCCTGGGCACCTTGCCTGTGATGGTCGTTAGCAAATGTACAATCTCTGGATTGTTGTAGGGCAACGTACTTGTGAGTGACGAAGATCTTGAACGACGAGACAAAGTGGGCCATAGGAACGGACTTGTCGCCCAGCCACTTCTTGTACAGCTCGGCGTCGTCAACGAAGACGAGGAAGTCGTCCTCCTTGCCCTTCAAGTGGACCTTGGTTTGAGTCGCCTCTCCGCGAACCATGTTGACGGTTAATGTGTGTGGTTTTGAAGTGGTCGTGTTGGTTGGTGTTATAGGTGAATCGGACTTGGAGAGTCTGTTCGCTGTTTCGACGTGTGATAAAAAGACGGTAATCGCCAGGGTATCTCAATAATTTGATGAATGTGATGATGCAAGAAGGCTTGTAGTCGACCGGGAGCTTGACTTTTAAACTGAAGAGGGGAAAGCTCTCCCAGGGCGGGCAGCTGGGTAGCTCGTGATTAGGAAGCTACGTCATAGGTGCGGGAACACGCGACTGCCTTTCATCACTGCCCCGCCATTGGAGCTTGCCCAGGCAGGGAGCGGGGCAGCAGCGCCTCCGAGCTCCTCTCAGGTACGTAAGTACCTCAGCTCTTAGTGCCTGGAACTATGAGCGTTCCTGCATCGCGCCAGCATAGTACGTCACTCGTACTTTCCAGATCAAGATTTAGGTCAAAGGGGTATTCAACACGTTGCAGCTGGAATGATGCAGATGGAAAAGGAACCTGGGGACGCATCAGGTACCCACGGCAACCCCCAACCGACAGGGACTGGTGTCCCGAGGTACTTCAATGCTATACTAGTATGTACTAATTCGCATAGATGATTGTCAGGGCATACCTCAGATCCAAGCAGAGGTGTGCTACGGTGGGGTCACGACCGGGAGTGGAAGCTCGAGCTGGACTTGGAGCTACGTGGCAGAGCTGACCTAGGCAAACAAGGCAATCGGAATAAACAAGTTGGCCGAAAGCCATCGAGGTAAACTACCCTGCGAGAATGGCGTGGAAGGCGACAGTGGCAGCGCCAATTGACCAAACAGCACTCACTACCTAAGGTACATGACAATGGAGCATGCCACCCGAGTGCTTTACAACGCATGAAAACCTCAAGCAGAGGTGTTCGCCTGGAGTTCAGCACGAATTGAGCGACGCTGCAAATCTCACGAAGGCCTCATTTGCGGCACTTGGAGCAAGCACGTCAGTTGTTCTGGATGATATTCAAATTGGGGTATCGTTATGCTCTCTCGTCTCTCGGACGACCAACAACCAGCCCGAAGCTGAGCTAGACTACAAAAGGCCCGGTGCCGGCCTAACTGGAGGACCAATCTCCTTGTGCCACAGAATAGCACCGCAAACGCAAACGATAGAGTGTGGTATCTCTGTTGCCATCCAAACCCATCTGACTTGTAACAATGTCGTGTCAAACACTCATTCCAATCAAGGCTGGGGGCTCTCATCGAAAAAAGCTCCGGATGCCCTGCACCAGATCCTCCCTGTTCAACGTGCCAACCTTTCCCCACCTCATCGACGATTTGTGCGAGAGCCTGGGCACCTTCTGCACCCGAGATACCATGTCCGATTCCGGTGTGCTGGGCGTTCTTTTCGGTAACGAGCTTCGGCGAATTCGTGGAATGTAATTGCCCGATGATGTGCGCAAGACCGTCGGCCTAGATGGCAGCGTCTTCTCCCCCATCGAGGAAACTGTTTCCGGTCGAAGACATTGAAGCGGGTCTGGGTGAACGTCCATCTTGTCCGGGGGTAGCATGGGCGTCGCTGGGGCACTGGCCGTGCTAGTAACTTCGACATCGTCTTCGATCTTTGGCAGTCGAGCTTCTGGCGTTTCATCCAGTACGCCATCAGGGCCGTGCTCGTTCTTGGAAGCCTCAGACTTGAAAAGCCGAGGGGAAGGTCCGGAATGCGTGTATTCTTGACCGTCTCCCGCATCATCCTCCTCTGTAAACTTGCCAATGCTGGCAACGCTGTTGGATCTCTTGGCAAACGAGCTGGCAATGCTTGCGACGCTCAATTTGCGCATCATGGTGCTTGCGGAACTGCGCATCAAGTGCTCGCTCCGGGATCGGCTTGTCATCCCGGGGAAAGGCAGCACGTCTCGACTCCAGATGTCAGACAGCAACGACTCAAGCCGGGTCCTCTCTCCTCGAGGAGGAGCCATCAGGGGTATTCGCGCCGTCGTAGTAAGCAATGAATGTGACCGATTGATGGATGATCCTGGGCCCGTGTCCGAGCTGTCTCGCAGCACTGTTGTATTCTTCAACATGACCTGACACAAAGGCGACTTGGGGCCAACCGTTGTGGCGCGATGAATCGATATCCGACGGGCCACTGTGCCTAACATGGTCAGCGAGGTCGGCATCGTCGATAGCCAGCAGGACTCACCTGGTTTCCTAAACACCGTACCCAGGCTTCTGATGGGCAGGGACATGGAGCTGTACAGACTGGGATCGACGGGATCCTCCTCTCTCTTGGCAGGATTCGCAAGTCTCGTTCGCCATTCGTCCTGCTCGCGTGGGGTACAGGCGGTCATGAGTACTTCGTACAACTGAGAATCGCATTCGAAAACGAGCTTCCACGAGAACGGGGCCGAGTGACACTGAAGACCTGGAGGACTCAGGGTTAGTATCCAGACAGCAAGAGATGCGGGTGTCCACGTACCACGACCATTGTCCGTTTCTTCGATCTTGATGCCGTTAAGGTTGATGCATGCTTGGATTGTATAAATTTGGTCGACTTTGCTTGCTGAAGCGAGACAGAGAATGTTGTGGTAGAGGAGGCAAATCATGTATTGCCCTTTGGCACCTTCTTTGGTTTGCCAGCAGATGTGTAATACTCCGCACAACTCCACATGTCCAAAAGACCGGATTCTGTTCTTCGACGCTGCATCCAACTTCTGTCCGGGGTCAGCGACGAGCAACCTAGTGCCCCATCAGCCGTTGGACGACTCACCTGTGCGGGAAACACCAGACGGTCTTGCAGAATCCACGTCTTTTCCAGCGTGGACTTCATCCTTCTGTCGTTGGTTGCTCGGTTGATCTCCGCCGTCGCCTCTCGTAGACGGAGAAGAGCGCTCTCGACCTCCATGTGCGAGTTGGGACAGTCTGCAACGGGAGTGTACTTCAAAAGCTCCGCAAAAAGTAGCGGATATTTGCAAATACGCTGAATGGGCTAGAGACAGATCAGCGGAGCTCGAGATATGCACGCCATAGGACTTGCCTTGACGAGGAGATCCCCGATAGTCAATGATTTCTTTGATTGATCAGCATGAGCATTGGCAGAGCCCAACGAAAACGCCAACGCCTCGATTCCCTTTTGGTACGTGTCCCAGTGCGGCATTGTTCGATGTGCCGAAGCAACATCTTTGATCATGAGCTCGTACTTTGCCCCGTACTCCTCGTAGATGAAGAACCGATTCATCTGCACAAGTGTCAGATAAGGATGAACAGTCTAGGAAGTAGTGATCCTTCACAAACGTACTTTTCTGCTGAAAATCTTGGCGACTTCCCCGGCAACTTGAGCCTCCGATATCATCCCGGGAGTTTCTCGGAGCCACGAGATGGTCTTGTCATCTTCGGGCACGGAGTCGAGACTTCTCATACGTTGGTGGCCACGTTTTGTAGGTTTGGAAGAAAAGTTGGGCACATCCGTCTGAATGTACTCGGAATCTGGGACCGTCCGATGCAGTTCGCCCAAGAGCTCCTCGTGTAACTCAACGATGTCCGTGAGATTCCGATTGATCGAAGACCGCAAGCCTCCAGGTAGCGTCGGAAGCGATGCAAGCAGCGTAATGTAAACCTGAAAGTGTCAGTACTTTTCCTTACGCAACAGACCACAAACACGAACGTTCATGAGAAACCGAACATCCCCGATGTAGCTCTCTTCCGTGCTAATGAGCTCTTCCAAGATGCGTCGACGCTGCATAGAACGCTCCGTGGCCAGAGGGTCGGCTTTGACCGGCCACTCAGGACAACAACCGTCCTCGGAAAATCGTGCTGCGGTGAAGGAAGCCCTGCTGCTTTGATCTGTCCTGGACTGACCAAAAGATCGGCGGCTGTAGCCTCGAGGTCGAGATGTGACGCTTCCACTCGCGAGACTGATGCTAGCACTTTTTACCGCTGCTACGAACCCAAAGGACGAGCCTGAGGAAGACCGCCTGTGGCGAGTTCTCCGAGAAAGAGCTGACCTATCAGCCGTATCAAGGAGTTTCCACGGTAAAGAGCCGTCTGCGTTCATAGGCTTGGGTCGATGACGAGCTCGTCGATGAAGGTTTCTCATCCACTTGTGGAAGGGGCCGTGAGATAAGCCTGATGCGTCCAAGTCGTAGTCATCCTGGCCGTGGTCGCCATCGCCCATTGAGATTCGAGGGAACGGAGTAGTTCCACAGCGGACGTCGTTGTTGTCATTATCGGTTCCAAAAGCGGCCATGCTGCTCACAGTATCCCAAACTTCTACACCGTCGATATGCAGGACGTCAAGCTCAGATGAAAGGTCGACATCTTCAAAGTCATGGCCCGGGCCAGGCGAAGACGAGCCCTGGCGTGACCCCAACGACGGACCACTGGACGAGGCGGAGCTTGTCTCACGGGTGATTCGGACGGAGTTGGAACGGGAACAGGATGCAATAGATGCAGAATCTGGTGGCAATGCCATTGCGAGGTCCAAGAAACAAGTAGGTAAGACTGGGTTCCAAGACACCAAAAAAAAAGAAGAAGCAAAAAGCAAGCCCGCGAGGATTCAAAACATGATGTACCTGAGCAACACCAAGAGATGAACGATGCAAAATGGCTAGAACTGAGAGCCGCGAAAGAATTTGGAGGGTGAGGCCAACGTGGATGATGCCGCGGCGTTACAAGTCCCTGACTCGAGGAGACGGGACGAGGGCCAGAGGATGTCACTAGAGCAAAGTAGGTATGGAGGAAGAGCCAGCGGTCAAGTCAAGAAAGCTCTTTCACATCGAAGAAGAGGAGAGGTAGAGGAGAGGTAGAGGTAGAGAGAAGGGAAGCCAGGAGCTAGAACGGACTATGAACCGGGCGGTGGGCGAAGAAAAGGTCTGGTCGAACTCACAGCGCCGGGAGCAAGAGCTACATACTTGACGCGTGCTTCCTTCGCCGGCTTCAAGAGTCGACGACGATGGTGCTGCATAAGGCAGCTCCCACGGAATAGCTCCCACGAGAAAGCGCGGCGTGATACGGACCTGCAGTGGAAAGTCGCACCCGGCGAGTCTACCAGCGAACCGGACGACAGGAATGCAGCTGCGACATGCAACCCGCGCGCCGGACCAGAAAAGCATGCTGCGGTGGCAGGACGCTTGCCCCCCAAGTGGTGTGCATCGTTGTCGGGTCAAGATCTGTGGATCTTGCGTCAACCAAGAGAATTGGCCGACAATGTTGCACAATTGTTACCACCAGAACATGATGCTGTCCTCGTGTGGCTGGTATGATTAAGGAGCCTCCATGCAAGTCTCGCTCAGTGTGGTTCATCTGGACATGCAAAATTCTCGGCATGGCGGTGACGGGCCGACGTCCATCAGCGCCATGTCTTGTCAGGGCGTCGTACCTTAGTTTGTGGGCGAGCAACAAAGAAGAGTCCGTCCCCCTACCGGCGTTAATCAACCGGCCATTTACTTTTTGCCCCCCCCCCCTTCTCTGGGGAGGAGTAATCTTGACTCTGCGGACTGTGGACTGGTGGCTTGCTCATCATCTCGATGCTGACCGACGCATCATGCATGGAAATCATGATGGTCAGTTGAGGCTACGAAGTGAGTGGATGTTTGCCGCCTCCAGTGGCTGACGTCGTAGATTGCAACCAAATGCAAGACATGAGTGCGAAATCCCCATGCATGCGTGCCGTGGCCCGCAGCTTCGGCTTCGTTCCAAGACTGACTCGGTGTCGGCGAAGAGCGAAAGTGGTTCCGGAGCGCGGCCTAGTCCTAGTCAAGGAAGGACGGGGACTGCGGGCTTTTCGGATCGGGAAGCCACTCTGTTCAGCTTCAATGCTGAGGGTGGCTTGGGCTTTTGGGGCTGGGGGCTTGGGGCTTCGGACCTTGGTGCGGCCAATCACATGTGCTTATATAAGTACATGGATTTCCACCTGGTGGTTATTACGATTAAGCTTAAGGTACGAAGGAAAGCTTTCCTCGCCCTGCCTTCCTTCACGAGGGTCAGCTGGTTGGGGTTTACTATGGATTGCCGAAGACCTGAGGCTTTCACGACAGACTTCTAGCCTCCCACGTCCCAGAGCTGCATATTTATATACATACCTACCTAATGGCTGCGATATCCGATGCCAGTGTCCAGTTCATTACCCTTCTGTTCATTTACCCGATAAGTATGCTTAAGCCGGACTGAATGCCGCCTGCCCTGCAGCTTGGGTAGCGTTTTGATTGGCATATGCCCCACGTTTTCTGGCTTGACTGTCGCAGTGGTTCACTGTACGGATGATGCGTAAGTAGGTAGGTACCTTAGGTACTGTCGATGCAGACAAGCCCGGGGACCTACAGTGAGCAGGGATGGGAGGGGGCGCTGGGGCCTTGGGACCTGGGACCTCTTTAACATGGGGACCTTCCCCCACTGACACTAACCTGATAAGGATAAGCGCGGGATCTTCTCTCGACGGCAAAAAGAATTCCAGAAGGGGAAGCTAGGCCACGGTGCACTGGACGGGCCTCTGTGAACGAACACGTAGGGCGTATGGAAACTCGCTGTTTGGCGACGATTTCAGCTTCTGTGCCCCACCGCGATTGCAGCACCCAAAGTTATGTTGGCTCTCTGAACTCCCGCCTTTCCAGTACCTTCTCTCCTTCACACCACATAACGTTTCCCGCAGAATCTCTATTCGGGCCAGATCGGGTGTTTCTCAGTCTCTTCTACCCTTCCAGTCGAGAGCCGCCAGTCCTTTCGCTCTCTCTGTCCTCAAAATACGACCAGAACACTGCTGTTGAATCTCGGCTAGACATTGCCGGTTTCTGATAAGCCACGTCCCGCGCTCGGCGCAGCTTTCGAGATGGAGAGCGCTTTCGCCTCACCCATCGAAAAGGTCCTCTCAACTTTGGGAGTGAACCCCAAGACCGGTCTGACTGACGAGCAAGTTATTGCCTCGAGAACCAAGCACGGCAAAAATGGTGAGTAGCTTTGCGACGTGAAACCCCACGATAGTTCTGTGCTGACCATCTGTCCGCAGCTATCCCCGAAGAACCTCCCACTCCCCTCTGGGAGCTCATCCTCGAGCAATTCAAGGACCAGCTCGTGATAATTCTTCTCGCCTCGGCCGCCGTGTCCTTTGTCCTCGCTCTTTTCGATCAGGAGGAAGGCTGGAGCGCTTTTGTCGACCCAGCAGTGGTACGTAATCCCGGTTGCAGATACCCACTATACCAAGACTTTCCCAGGCTAATGGTGCCGGTATTCCAGATCCTGACCATTCTGATTCTCAACGCCGTCGTCGGTGTCTCGCAAGAGAGCAGCGCCGAGAAAGCCATCGCCGCCCTGCAGGAGTACTCTGCCAATGAGGCCAACGTCGTTCGCAATGGCCAGGTTTCCCGCGTCAAGGCTGAGGACCTCGTCCCTGGTGACATTGTCTCCGTCCACATCGGCGACCGTATTCCTGCCGACTGCAGATTGATCAACATTGAGAGCAACAATTTCGCCGTCGATCAGGCAGTGCTGACCGGCGAGAGTGAGAGTGTCGGAAAGGACCACACCTTCGTCGTCCAGGATGAAAAAGCTGTGCTCCAGGACCAGGTCAACATGTTGTTCTCTGGAACGACTATTGTTACTGGTCGCGCCAAGGCCGTTGTCGCCTTGACTGGATCTCAGACGGCCATTGGTGACATCCACGAGAGCATTACCGCCCAGATCTCCGAACCCACTCCTCTCAAGCAAAAGCTCAACGACTTTGGCGACAGCCTCGCCAAGGTCATCACCGTCATCTGCATTCTGGTCTGGCTGATCAACATCCCTCACTTCAGCGATCCCAGCCACGGAAGCTTCACCAAGGGTGCCATCTACTACCTCAAAATTGCCGTATCTCTGGGTGTGGCCGCCATCCCCGAGGGTCTCGCCGTTGTCATCACCACCTGCCTGGCTCTGGGCACCCGCAAGATGGCCGCCAAAAACGCCGTTGTGAGAAGTCTGCCGTCGGTCGAAACTCTGGGAAGCTGCAGTGTCATCTGCTCGGACAAGACTGGAACCCTCACGACCAACCAGATGAGTGTCAGCAAGCTGGTTTACCTGAACGAGTCGGGCACCGACTTGGTCGAGCTCGATGTTGAGGGGACTACTTTCGCGCCCAAGGGCTCCATCTCTTTCAATGGCGAAAAAGTTACTGACCTGACCCGCTCTTCTGCTACGATTCGGCAGATTACCGAGGTCGCGGCGGTCTGCAACGATTCCAAGCTTGCCTATGATGCCAGAAGCGGTGCCTACTCCAACGTCGGTGAGCCTACTGAAGGTGCTCTCCGTGTGCTGGTTGAAAAAGTCGGCCCCTGCGCGCCGCCGGACAGCAACCCCGAGGACTGTGTTCACCACGCTAGCTCCAAGTACGAGAACGACTTCCCCCGCCTGGCCACCTACGAGTTTTCCAGAGACCGCAAGAGTATGTCCGTGCTCGTGCAAAACGGCCAGGAGAAGAAGCTCCTTGTCAAGGGTGCCCCCGAGTCCATCATCGAGAGGTGTTCGCATGCTCTGGTTGGAGCCAACGGAAAGCGTCAAGCTCTGGACCGCAAGCTCTTAGATCTGATTTCTAAGGAGGTTGTCGACTACGGCAATCGTGGTCTCCGCGTCATTGCTCTGGCTAGCGTCGACAACATTGGCCACAACAACCTGCTCAAGTCTGCAAAGTCCACCGCCGAGTACGCTCAGATCGAGCAAAACCTGACCTTCCTTGGCCTGGTTGGTATGCTGGATCCCCCTCGCCCCGAAGTCGCTGCCTCTATCCGCAAGTGCAAGAACGCCGGAATTCGCGTCATTGTCATCACTGGAGACAACCGCAACACTGCCGAGAGCATCTGCAGGCAAATTGGTGTCTTTGGCGAGTACGAAGACCTCAAGGGCAAGAGCTTTACAGGCCGCGAGTTCGACAACCTCAGCGAGAGCGAGGCCATCGAGGCTGCCAGGACCGCGTCTCTCTTCTCTCGTGTCGAGCCCAGCCACAAGTCCAAGCTTGTCGACCTGCTCCAGCAGCAGGGCGAGGTCGTGGCCATGACGGGTGACGGTGTGAATGACGCACCTGCGCTGAAGAAGGCTGACATTGGTGTTGCCATGGGTTCTGGTACCGATGTCTCCAAGCTCGCTGCCGACATGGTGCTGGCTGATGACAACTTCGCTACTATCGAGGTCGCCATTGAGGAGGGCCGTTCCATCTACAACAACACCCAGCAGTTCATCCGTTACCTCATCTCCTCCAACATTGGCGAGGTCGTCTCCATTTTCCTGACGGCGGCCCTGGGCATGCCCGAGGCATTGATTCCTGTTCAGCTCCTCTGGGTCAACCTCGTCACTGACGGTCTTCCCGCTACCGCCCTGTCTTTCAACCCCCCCGACCACGACATCATGAAGCGGCAACCCAGAAAGCGTGACGAGCCCCTCATCGGTGGCTGGCTCTTCCTCCGCTACCTCATCATTGGCACCTACGTCGGTGTCGCCACTGTCGCCGGTTATGCTTGGTGGTTCATGTACAACCCCGAGGGACCCCAGATCAAGTTTACCCACTTGTCTCACTTCCACCGCTGCTCCTCTGACTTTCCCGAGATTGGTTGCCAGATGTTCTCCGACAACGCGGCCAAGTCTGCATCCACGGTGTCGCTCTCGATTCTGGTTGTCATCGAGATGTTCAACGCCATGAACGCCCTGTCCTCCAGCGAGTCCCTCCTGTCTCTCCCTCTCTGGGCCAACATGAAGCTTGTCTACGCCATCGCTCTGTCTATGGCCCTTCACTTCGCTCTCCTCTACACGCCCTTCCTCCAGAACCTCTTCTCTATTCTGCCCCTCAACTGGAATGAATGGAAGGCGGTTGTGTACATCAGCGCCCCTGTCATGTGAGTCCTCCTCCGCGCCACTTCAGGAACGCTTGCTAATTCCGTCACAGTGTCATTGATGAAGTCCTCAAGGCCGTTGAGAGATCGTTTTTTAGTCAGCAGAAGACGATCGAGTCGTCCAAGGCGAAGAAGGAGGCTTAGATGATAGAGGTCTAGATGATAGAGGTCAGCCAAGCTAGATCATAGACCATCTGTACCATAGTAGCACTGGCATCGACTGCACAGCGCTGTACATAGAACGCTTAGCACAACACCGAGGCAAAAACCCGAAAGGGTGTAAATCAAGGTCATTCGTCTAGTTCATGCAGGCCTCGGCCTCTCATAGTGGACCACCTCCATCTATTGTTACAAGCTAGAAACCGTCTATTTGCAGCGGTTCTAACGAGCTCGGTTCCCTCCGCAACTCTGCCCCATTTATTGAAAATTAGTCCTGTCTGCCCTTGAGCAGCCTCTTGGTGACCTTGTCCTTCTCGATAATGTACACGTGCGCGCCCCAACCGGAGAGGGCGTCTCGGTCGACGGCGTTTAGGAGTGACTGAGAGATGGTTTCGAAAAGCTCATCGGGACCCTGCGAGACGTGACCTGTCAGTGCAAATTGCAAACACGTGAAGACGCAGCAAGACTTGTACATACCAGATCCGGCTCCCATAAGCTCTCGCACATGCCGAAGAGCTGCTCGGAGGCGGTACCAGAGACGATGAAGTCCTTGGCGAAGTCGATGCAGCCGATACTGTCGAAGCCGCAGATGAAGGGCTTGCCCGTCTTGGGGTCTAGACCGGCGACGACGGGGGAGACAAAGTACGGGCCGAAGCGGCGCTCGTAGAGGGAGCTGCTGACGAGGTTCGCAAAGGTGGTGGGGGCGATGTTGCGCTCCTCGCGGAGGCGGTACATGTTGACCTTGTAGCGGAAGAGGTCGCCGACGGTGGTGACGTCGGTGGCCAGGCCCGTGAGGCCGAGGAAGACGTCGCCGTACTGGAAGATCTTGGGGAAGTTGTTGGAGACGGTCAGGGCCTGAAGACCGAGGCGGAGATCGCAGGCTATTGCGACGCAGTCCTTGCCGACCATTGCCACGCAGGCACCACCATCTGTTCAGAATATCGCAGGTTAGAGGTCTGGAAGCGTCGAAGGGTGTCGCGGGGGAGGGGGGACGGACTGATGGAGAAGGGGGAGCTCTGTGAGGGATGTTAGCTTGGGTGTCGTTCCCATCTCGAGGCTGAGGAGGGGGGAATTGCATACCATCTTGGCTCCTGCAGTGCGGTACTGCTGGGGTCTCTTGGCTGTCTTTGGTTGATTCCGAAAGAAAAAGGTTGTCAATGTTCACGTCGTGATGGATCGCGGGGTGTTTGGCCGTGGATGGGCTTGGGTTCGTCGTTATTGATGGTTGGGTGAGGCGGATGGTAGCTGCTCTTTGATTGACGTTGTCCCGAGCCGGAATGCTTGGAGGTGCTGCTGCTACCTACCGCTGCAGGGCAAGGCAAGGCAAACACGAATGGCGCGGCCAGCGATCGGAAAATCCCAGGTACAGCAGGTTGGAGCTAGCTGATTGGCCTGAGCTCTCTCAGAGGGAAAAGCATCTACGCTACCGGGGCAGTAGCTTTCAGTGGACTCGCTGTGAGAGAGCACGTCCCTTCGTAGTGATCATGTACCTTACCTAACTACCTCATGAGGATTATTTTACTGCGTTGCAACTGTTAACATGTCTTCCTTAGTATGATTCTTGATGATTCATTCTGAAAATATACCAGTAATATGTAGAGTCTTGCAGAGATAAGTTATCATAGGGTATCACGAGACAAGTAGGTATGCGAGCTGGGTAAATGATACAGGTACACCCGAGAATGGGCAACGAGCGACCGAAGATGAGGGAAGTGTCACGCACCTACCATTATGTCACCCGCATGGCTGCCTACCTACCTCGACTTACGAATCGCTGCCCCCAACACGTTGGTGGACACGGCCGCAAATATATTCTCCCTCAACCGCAGGAGCCCGATACGCTGGACTCCTGATACTGGATCGTCAAACCTCTTTACCAATTCGAAGCCCTTCTAACCGTTCTCGGTGTGCTTCGAAAATACAAGAGACTCGACCGTTACCCCGCGCACTCCCTTCTGTCTCTCGCTGGTGCTTGAGGCTGCACCGACAACCTTGCCGGCACCATCAAACACATACACCATGTCGTCACACGTGGTTGTCACTGGGACCGACTTTCGAAGAGCCAATGTCAAGGTCAACCCGGGTACCTATCTGACTGATGTCCTCCATGAAGCATGCAAAAAGCTCAACCTGTCGAGCGACAAATACCTTCTCAAGTACCGCCTACTGCCCCACCAACACAACGAAGCCTGACTGACTGCTGAACGACAGACACAAGCAAAAGCAGGTTGACCTATCCATCACCTGGCGAGTGAGCGGTTTGAGTCCCGGCGCCAAACTCGAACTTGTCCAGAAATCCAAAACCCCATCTGTCGTATCCGTTGCCCTCCAGCTACCCGATTCCGAGGCGCAGGCGGTACCCAACGGCCGCCTGGTCGACAAACTCCCCAGCGACTTCACGATATGGAAGGTTCTGCGCCAATTCGAGAGCGGCTCTGTGGGCCAGAGCAAGAATCTCAACATCACAGCGCGCGGCATTGCGCAGACAGAAAGCGGCGGATCGAGTGGCAGCGGACAGATGTACTACGAGACCCCGGTTCTGAACATCATGGGCCGGGAGCTGGCGACTTTTACCGACTTCCAGAAGACGCTATCGCAACTTGGGTACAATTCTGGCAGCGTTCTCATTCGACTGTCCTTCAAGAAAACGGATCAGACCTTATTTGATGCGATGGGTGTGATTAGCGAATTCTTTTCAGAAGTCGAGGCAGAAGCGAAAAAGCGTGCCGAAGCATCAGTCGCTGCCCCAGAACCACTGAATCAGCCAACAGCATCAGAAAACGACCAGTCTCAACCAACTACTGACGTGGCTACGAGAGATGGTCAGGTCGTAGTTACTACAGACTCTCAGTCAGCTCAGGCTCTCGCACAGGAGACAAACCGGGAGAACGAAGGAGGGGAAGCCATGGACGTGGATGAGGCAGCTCCGGTTGATCCTCTGAAGCCTATCAGTGTCTTTCGAGCCCCCTCCGGTACAACACCTGCCGCAGCATTGGCGGACGTATCAGAAACCGACTATATGCCCACAGTTGCACATGCCCAGCTTCACCAGGCTCGGTTGCTGCAGAGCTCCCAGAACAGGCGACTGCCATCAGATAAGGAGCTGGAGGCGCAAGCACAAGCCGAAGAGGCTCGCTTGGCTGCCGTCTCCAAGTTATTGGTGAAAGTCCGCTTCCCGGACAACACATCTGCACAATGGGAGTTTGGGCCCGAGGCCACCGGTGCCACGGTATACCAGGCCGTCAAAGGGGTGATGGCCCAGGACAAGAATGTTTTCAGGCTGGTGATACCCCCTGGCAAGGACATCATCAGAGATGACGACGGATCAAGGAACCGATTGATCCATGATTATAAGCTCACGCGCAATGTTTTGTTGAGCTTGGTCTGGGACGACAGCGTTTCTGCCGATATCCGCAAGCAGCCTTTCCTGAAGGGCAGTGTCGCTCAAAAGGCAACAGACATCAAGATCCCGGATATTCCTAGCGCCGCGAAGGAGAAAGATGAGGGAGACACAGCGCCAGCGCCCAAGGCACAGAAGAGCGAAGGCGAAGGCAGCGTGGCGAAGAAGCTACCCAAGTGGCTGAAACTACCTGGAAAGAAATGAGGCGTAGACTCGAGATGTCTGTGTTAATTAGTGTGTTCGTTATGCCAAGCGCATCATTTTTAGAGGCGAGGCATCTTTGACACTTGGGTAGTAGAATACATGCATCTCCCACACACACACACACACACACAATCTACATCAACGGGAGCATTTCAAAAAGTCGAGGTTGCAACGGCTTGCTTGATGTTTTGGTATTTGTCGTGAGCTGCACAGCTAATCCATGACGCGTAATGTAGCGTCTCTCATCAGAAGAACTGTGAGGAAGCTCTTGGGTAAACAGACGGACTTTTTGTGACCACACGCCTGTAACCCTGGTATTTTGCCCAAACCGACCCCGAAAAGACCTTGCCGAGTTGCAGCTCTCAACGTAACCCCGAATTTTTGGTTGTTCCCACTCGTTTAGTGAGTAACACGGCGGGACTCGGCGATGACGCGGGTCATCTCCTCGACCTTTCTCTTGGCACGGCCGAAGGTACCGAGCTGTGTTGTGTCAGAGGTGAATGCCCAGTGGGATATTCGTTGTAGGATGGCTTACCCTCTTCTTGGCGAGCTTACGGGCACGCTTGTCCTTGGAGTTGCGGAGCAACTCAATAACGCGGCGCTCGTAGGGAGCAAGGCTATAAGATAGTCGTTAGTGACCGGTTTCTTTTGTTCGTAGAATGGTGTTTGAAAAGGTTGGGTCGAGAATACGACTGCGGAAGACGTTGCTCTTCCTATATTTCCACACACCGTAGGGATGCGAAAGGAGGTGACTTACCCAGCGACTTCCTTGACGACGTCACGGACGAAGGAGGTGCGCTTGCTGAGGTGGCCCTTGGTGCGGCCGACACGGGGCTTGACGACGCGGGAGGTGGTCTTCTATAGTGGGGGAAACATATCACAGCCGGTCAGCGTCCATCTTCTGCAAGTAACAGCGAATATGCATCGCTCCCCTCGTGGAAGAGGGAGTTTTGTGTTGTGCAGAGATCCTCCACGAGGTGAGACGAGGCAATGTGTGCTTTTTTCCCATCAGAGTTGTTGTTCAATCCCTCTCCTCTCTCTCCGTAACCCCATTGTCCTCTTTTATCCTGAAGGATTCCTTTCACACATCGTTTTGTGTGTAACAGATCGGGAGTGGAAGTGTTTTTTCCTTCTCAAGGATATTCGAGGCGCAGGGGCACAGAGAGAAGGAGGTTCATGAAAACTCGTCTTCAGGTCGGGAGAGTGGTGATTGAGGTGCGACATACGTGGCCGTGGTTGAGACCGGTGGCGATGCCGTTGCGGGGAACAGCTTCCTTGGCCATTTTTGCTGGTTGATGGCGACGAGGAGTTGGGTGGTCGGGTTAGTACTGTCGTGATGGTCGAACCGAAGTTGCCAGAGACTGTCTACGAAAAAAAAGTTTGGTACGGTGGATGTGGAATTTCCATCGTTGTGTGTGGTCACGTGTGCTGGGGGTTTAGCGAGGCAATCGGGCACGGCGACTGGCCGGTCGGAGCGGGGCCAAGTGGAGTGACACGGAGGGGCTGGTTGGTTTCTCCCGATGAGCTATGATTGGTCGCGGGAGTATGTATATGGCCTTCACGACATGGGAACACGATCAAATCCAGCATGGTCATGGTCATGTTGGGCTCACCGACATTTGGGCGCATCGCATTCTATGCCAGTATCAGCACGTGGTCGATGATTTCGGAGTTGAAGTGTCCTTGCGAAGCATTATTACCAGTCTATTGAATGCTGTGCACTGGGCTACGGCGACAGCGTCACAGCGCTTGCAGCTCGTAAGGTATTATTATCTGCCCTTGAGCGCGGTGGAATGACAAAGTTCTTTCTGCCGCACCGCTCAGTCCCGAATTGGTAAGGTTTCTGCCGTCAGAGAGCCGCGTTTGCGCCGGATCGGCCAAGCGTTTTGTCTGCATACCGCTCCGCTCCGTTGACTCCGTGTCCGACCCAATCACTGCCCGTTCAAACACGCCGCTTCACCCCAACTGCTTGCTTATGCCTCATGATGTTGCCTCCGTGCCCCATGAGCATCGCCTGTCAGACAACCGTCCGAACCAGGGCGACGACTGTGTAGGACCTGCCATGGGACTGCGGCCAGGATGCACAAAAGGGGGCTGATGGAACGAGATCAGCGTACAATTGGAAATTGGACCACACTTCAACTGCCTGCCAGCGGTTGTAGAGATACCAGTTGCCAGATTCGAAACGTGAAACACTCGGCAGCCAATCACACCTGACCGCCTCCCCTGAAAAGGCGATCACGACGCAACGTTGTGGAGGGCTGTGGTTGCCGTTGTAATGCGTGCATCAATAATTTCGTCCCTCGTACCTTCTCCATGTCTCCATCGTAATGACGGTCTGGTGGTATTTGCTGTTCAGAACTGGAGCTTTCTGTGTCGCCCTTTCTCCCCCTCTTCAGCCGGTCAATGTCTTGTGTAAACCACGGACGGGCCGATTGATTGCATCAGGATCTGCAATAGCTTGCGCACTTTCTGGAGAAGTCTTTACTTTAGCCTGGATGCGAATGTCCCTTTCAACTCCAGCCCCCCCTGAGCTGCAAGGCGCGAGGCAGACAGTTCCACGGGGAAGGATAGATCTGGGTCTGATCCTGTGCGTAACCGCTCCGTAAATGTTTAAAGTCGAGCTAGCTGCCGGAACAGACAGACCGTGAAAGATCGACGTAGTCCATCTACAAGTTCGTCTTCTTCCCAACTTATCAGTCTCACTCAAATACACACACTTACATCCAACTGAATATTACTGTGCTGTGGTTAGCTATCCATAATGAAGTTGTCCCTTGTTCTCATCGCCGCTCCCGCGGCCCAGGCTGCGGTCTCGTATTTGGCGTCAGTCCCGGAGTCTTTGATGGCCAAGGTAGCCAGCTCCGGCTGTACGCTGCCGGCCGAGTACCAGATCCTGAACTACAGAGCTCAGTCGCCCGACGGAGGCAAGACCTTCGACTTTATCGACTTTGGCTTCAACGACAAGGACACCGCCATCTCTACGCATTGCTACCTCAACGCAACATCTGTGCCGGTGCCGGGAGATGGAAGAGCGGACAGGTATCCCTACGAGGACGAGCGGGTGCAGTTCATCTGGAAGAGTGGTTCGATCACTGCGGTGGAGAAGGCCTGCCCGGGTGCAGATGGGTGAGCCCTCGTACACAATATAGTACAACATTATCAGAAAGAACTGACGAGAAGTGTACAGCAAGGAACAGTACGAGGCTGCCGGAACTGCCATCGTTGCTATCAACTGCGACGGTGCAGCCAACGCCACAACCGGGAGGTCCAGGCGAACCAGGAGAGCCAACGTCGGGTGCAAAGCCACCTCCGACATCATTCAGGCGAGGTTCTTCAGCCTCAAGCCGGTACCTGGTGGTTAAATGTCTTGGAAGTGAACATGGGGGAAAGACACGGCAAGAAGCCGCGATGTTGTCGGCCTTGGCCTAAAAGACCAAATGAGCATCCATGGATCGTACTTTGGTAGACCTGATCCTATTACAAGTTAAAAACAGAGTAATAAGCAGCCCTTAGCCAAACCCCGGATCCATTCGCATGATGAAGCTGAAATAACTCTTCTCAACAACTGACCACGATGAGACGAATGGGGGCCAGGTCACCTGCGTCTGACAGGTCTTTTCACGGGGCGAAGCAGCCTAATCCGAGGCACTTCCCCAGCGGGCTTCCAGGGGCAGAAGGGCTCTGGACCAACCGTTTGTCGGCAATCGTCGGTTGGCCACGCCTCTCTCCGCATCTCAGCAGAGGGCGCCAGAGGGCGCAGGACACTGGTCCGCTCGCTGGGCCTGTTTTTATTTTTTTATTCTTCTTTGCATGGCCGTATGACCTCACCATGCTCACCTCACGAGATCAGCCTGAGACGTCGGTATCCTCGTCGCGACTTCCCCCCCAACTACGCTTCTCCGCAGGGCAAGAGGCACACGGTGCAATCGTCATCATGTGTGCTGTGGGTGTCAGGCTTTGATGCCTTTCCGAAAGAAACGTGGTCATCGTCGCTTCAATTGCCCACCTGCTCTGTTAAGCTCTGATGTTTTGATACCCTGTACAAAGCAGCCAGCCCCTTCTCTTATACAGCATTCCCGCCCGCCGCATTGCATCGTCGCCTTGGACGCTCGTTCCGTGCGCAATGTCTTGCAAACAGGACAGTCATTCATAGCACGGTATAACCCACAACAAGCAAGTTTGGACATTGTTATCAAGCATGCGACTCTTCAACTTCGCCCTCGTCGGCCTCGTAGTCGCGACCCCGACAGACACGGCACAGAAACCCGTCCACGACGATAAACCTCCGACGACGGTATCCCCCGAACTCTTCCGCTCTCTCGAACGAACATCCCGCATCGTCGACATAACCTACTGCGTCGGCACCTCGGGTATATCCCAGCCCTTCTCGTGCGTCTCGCGCTGCAACGAGTTCCCCTCCTTCAACCTCGTGACGACGTGGAACACGGGCGTTCTCCTCAGCGACAGCTGCGGCTACATCGCCGTCGACCATGGCGTGCGACGTCCGGGCGACGAAGACAGACTCGGCGGGGAGGTCGGCGAGAAGGCCATTGTCGTCGCGTTCCGCGGCACGTACAGCATCACCAACACTGTCGTTGACCTGAGCACCGTCCCGCAGGAATACGTGCCCTATCCCGCGCCCGATGATGGGGACGGTCCGCCCAAGGAGCCGCGGCGCAAGTGTGCGGATTGCACGGTGCACATGGGGTTCCTCGCGAGCTGGCGCCAGGCGCGGAAACTCGTGTTGCCGGAACTCAAGAAGTTGCGGGCCGAGTACCCTGAATATCCCGTTCACCTAGTCGGACACAGTCTCGGGGGCGCGGTGGCGCTGCTCGCGGCGCTGGAGGTCAAGGTCTCGCTCGGTTGGGACAATGTCATTGTCACGACGTACGGCGAACCCAAGGCCGGGAACCAGGGACTTTGCGACTACGTCGACGCCGTCTTCGAGCTGGACAAGGAGGCCGAGGGCGGCAAGAACCCGCTGAACCGGACCTATCGCCGCGTCACGCACGCCGGGGACCCTGTGCCGTTGCTGCCGCTCACCGAGTGGGGGTACAAGCCCCACGCCGGGGAGTTTTACATCTCCAAGTCGGAGCTCTCGCCGTCCATCGAGGACATTATCGTGTGCAGCGGCGACAGCGACGCGCGGTGCATCACCAAGGGCGATGGCGGGCTATTCGAGTCCAGAGAGCTGGGAGAGACCATCGCCGGGGCGGATCTTGAGGACGAAAGCATAGTCGCCGCTGACTCGGCCGCGCGGTGGTTGAGGAAGCGGCTTCCGGGCTTTCCGTCCCGGCTAAAGCTCTGGCAGCTTTTCTTCGCACACAGGGACTACTTTTGGAGGCTCGGACTCTGCGTTCCTGGCGGAGACCCGGCGAACTGGGGAAGGGACAAGTACGGCGGCGGCATTCTGTCAGACGAGCTTTGAATGGTTTCTTTTTCTTCTTTTATTTTCTTCTTGTTTCTAAGCTTCGAGCACCACGTCCTCTTGGTGCCTTCGTTGGAGCGCTTGTAAGCCACACGCGTCTTTGGACGACTGTACGGATAATTGTTGTATTACGGAACGATCCATGGAAAAGCAGGATCGTATCGGTTTGGAGCGAGAACAGGCGGGCGTTTACTTTGCTTTTTTTTCTTCTCCTTTCTCAAGATACCTCGCTGCCTGGCACGAAATTGCGCAAGAAAAAGAGATGATTCACCGAAACGCATTGTTACAAGGGTGAGGTTTGAGTCGTGAGGTAACATGTGCCCGGCGGAAGTATGAGTCGGTGATTTGATACCGACCGGCATCCCGACATTACGAATGATGACGCTTCTCCAGAGTAACAAGTGTGGGAGACATTATCGGGGACATCAAAATGATGGGAGATTACGATGCAGGCCTTCTAGCTGACTTCTTCGACGTAACCGTAGCTATTATTAACATACCGCAGTAGCAGTGGAGGGTCGTCGCAGCGAGAGGGTTCGTTGTGTCCTTTGTGCCTGTTTCTCTCGCAACTCCACACACAGAGGATTAGTGGGGGCCACGAGGCCACGACGTCGAAGTAGTGGTCGCAGTCTGAAAGCTGTGACCTCGTGCAATATGCAGATCGCTGGGAACAGCCCGGGGCGATTAGCGCCATTTTTCCGCGTCGACTCTCGCGGGCTTCTCGGCTCTGGATCCTTTGAGTACATCAGCGTTGCAACGTGATAATAGGCTGTGCCTTGTTCTTTTGGTGGTTGTTCGCATGAAATATGTGGCCGCGCATCCATCTTCAAGGTTCTAGGTCCGAGGCTCATGCCACTTTTACCGTTGGCGATGGGATGCCTGGGTAAATCACGAGACGGGGAGGGGTAATTCAGATTGCTGTGTTGTAGCATGGATGGGAGCGCCAGACTGGCCCGCCAGGCTCGTTGTGCGGCGCGTGTGATGCGCTCGGGATCGCGGAAGATTTGCTTTTGGCGACTGCGACCTGCAACCGCCGCACAGAGTGTGCCACGCGATAAGAGGTCCCTGGCTGACGCCTCATCCCGGGCCACGAGTCGCTTGTTCGAACCAACTGCATGGAGGGTGATGCAGCCATGGGCTGTGCTGGATGTGAGTCACGTAAGTGCAGTGATAATGATGCCTTTGAGTTGGTGGGCAGGATTTGTGATGAAAAGGGGGATGGTAGGCTGAGGGTTCACTGTGTGCTGTGTAGAAAGTTCCAAGTGCGCAAGACGGCAAGACGTTGGGAGAAACCACGGCTGAAATCGGCCTGCTCAGATGCTGGCAGTACTAATGCGTACAAGTATGGATGTCTTCAGGGTTGACGCGTGAGAAGATGGACCCGTTTGATGGCGTCGAAGCCTTTCAATGTTTCACTCGCTGGGACGGACGTCGTGAGGGGAAGGTTGCCGGGGTCGACGAATGATGCGATGATGGGGTTTTGGTGGGATATCCCCCCTTTTTTTTGAAACCGGTTTCCATGGGATATTTTTTACAAGACCGACCAAACAAGAGGTTGATGAACAGACGAGTGGCTCATACAAGCACACTGAGCATGAGCAGCGCGGGTAGCGAGGTTTCGTGCATGACACGGCACCGCCCCTTGACGAGTACTCAGTAGAGGGGACCGCCGCGCAAACAGGGTTGCCCATCGAAACAAGACCGTCGTCGTCGTGGTTGGACAACGTGCCGGGTGAGAGCGTGGCTAAGTCGGCCGAGTGGCTGCCCCCGGCATTCAGACACCGGCCTGCGCGACGGACATGGCACACGCCGCTGCTGGAGCTTCATTGGTCGGACGTGAGGACGTCCCTCAGCACACAGTTGTGAGCAGCTGATGGATCGTGTGTATCGTGGCATCTCGTCCGCCCCGTTGAAGGTTTTCAGCTACTCGGGACATCCGTTTCAGTGGAATGTAAGTATGCCAGGGTCCCGGGGCTGCTAATGTCGTTTTGTTATATGGATTACCTGGTAGGCAATCTCTCTCTCTCCGCCGTGTGGTGTTCGCTGCGTGAGCACTTTTGATGGTCGTATAGACTTCGATTGACTTCAAGCAACCCACCTCATCATCGTGCCTTTTCCGGCATTCGACACAAGCTGTAAATGGCGCACTGGGACAAAGGAATGGACCTGACTGATAGGCATGTCCACCGTCCCCGGATTTTCAGATTGTGAGAGAGATAAGCTGCGCCATCAGAGCAAGAAACTCAAGCCGAAGCACGCACAGTAAATGACGGTAATCTGACAAGGTATTCTGGCGGAATTGCAGACGGCTAGCCGACGATGGCCACTGTACTCTATGGGATCCGGTAGTTCGTACGTCAGCAAGCCGCCCGCCCGATGGCTCAATTTGCCTGGGCGTCGCTGTGCGATATGGCGTCGCTGATTAACGCCAACGCCATCGATATATAGCCAGAGATCGTGAAGTGCAAGTGACGAGATGGTCAATACACGCAGAAAGAAGTACCTGGGACCATCGGCTGTGTGTGCGGGGATTTGGATGAATTGACTCTAGGGGTGAAGAAAGATGGAAACCTCGGTCGTAGACGTGCTTGGAACAGCAGAGAATATCCAAGGGGGGAATCACGAGACAAGAAAAAAAGAGCAGTTATTGCAGGAGGTAAAGGTACGTATAGGGCAGGGTGTGCCGTCAAGCGAAAGCGGGGAAGAGCATGGGGAGGTGGGCCTAGCAGCCGGAATGCTTTCTGACCAGTCGGCAGCCAATGTTTGGAACCCAACTGCTGCTGTCAGATTGGGTACTTAAGCCTACGAACAGTTACATCAGTAACATGTATTGTGTGGGCCCACATCCTTTTGGCCGTATGGTCAATTTGACAGCTGCGAGCTAGGTATACATTATGTGAGGTAGGCACTGCGTACAGAGCTGCGTACAGAGCTGGATCTCTCCTGTTGCGTTGAGGTGGATTGCTTACGTTTGTGCGGTGCGGCGCTGAGCTGGCGCATGTCTTCTCGCGCGAGTGACAAATGGAAAAAACAAAGCACGATGAAGCAAATAACCTTGCCTTGAATTATTTCGATGACCACTCGCACTCTCAATTTTAGTTGCCCGTTCATTTTCTTTAATTTCCTGTCAGGGCAGAAGCAGTAATTTCTGCAATCTCTGAACGGGGTATAACTTTGTGCTTCCGCTGATGGCCTATCAAGATATACGTAGTAAGTAGGCAATCAGGCTTTGCAGTTCGCGTTGCGTTGCGAAGGTATAAATCTTCGGACGTGCAAAGTAGAATCAATGGTAGCTTGGACTGGCCTGATGTTCTGTGTGATCCGTTTGCTAGCTGATATCCACGCATCAGCAAACTGCTTGGCGGTTGTAAAAACCACACACACTCTCTCGCAAATACACACACTTACTTTCCCTCTCTCTTCACCCTTCGATGTTCGTGAGGCTAACCTCGAGGCTACTGCCAGCCCATGTAGACCAGGCCGCCTGCTAATTAATAGAGTAATCCAAACTAGCCCTGGCGCACCCCCGTCGAGCCCCAGTCTCTTCGGAAGCTGTCCAGACCTTTTCTCCAGTTCACCTTCGAGTAGCTGATCCCGGTGAAGACCATTAAGCACGAGAGAAACATCGTGGTGACCTACCCTATTCCAATGCCAGGCAATCCGAGAGAAGCAGAGCGGCAGGCTTAAATTGGACGAGAAGACCAAAGCCCAGCCCCATCTCTCCCCGTCTCTACCCCCTTGCAGGCCACCCATTGCCAATTCATCGCTGCTTGTGCTTGTAGCGTCCTAGTAAGCTTGTGGCCCAAGGTACAATTGAGCCTAGCCCAGCCCAGCGCCCCGTTTCTTTTCCCCTCCCGCCAAATTGGAACCTCCCCATGCCCTGGACCTGAACCCCCGAGACCCAAGAGCCTGACCGGCCTAAGCAGAGCGCCCACCAGAAGAAGCACACTGTCGCAGTCGTGGAAGGGACTGGTGGGGTCGACTACGGCAGCAAGGCAGCAAGTACGGCCAGCAGGCATCATCAATGGACGACAGTGGATTCCTCAGAGTCCTCAGAGGATAAAATGTGCCTACTTGCGGTACGGCACGGCTAGCATGGCAAGCCCGATGCTGAGGGCATCAGGTACTTGACCCCTTATTGGAGTATGGAAGGTACTTGCCTCAAGTTCCCAAATGGCACGAGGTACCTACCCAGTAGAGCAGAGCATGCGCCAAAGGGTAGGTACCGTCGGGTAGGTAAGGTAGGCAGGCAGGCCAAAGGCAGTCGTGGTCGTTGACCTTCGAAAATCAGCAAAAAGAAGGAGCGACTTGGGCCAACCCGATTAAATCTTCACTGGCCTCTCTCGCCTCACAGTCCCTCGCAGCTTCCCGTAGAGATTCCCTTCCCCTCCCAAAATAATTCGTCACACGTAAACACACCCTCCGCCTCTCCTCCTCTTCCACCGCACACCTTTTTCTCTCTACATCAACAAAACAAAGCCGCGTCTTCGTTTCCCTCCAACACCCGACGCACGTCTATCGAGTATTCTTCCTCGACTTCACTGCTTCTCCCCCTTTCAAAACTACTCTCTTCCTAATCGCACCATACTTTTCAATACCCCCAAAACTCAACATGTCTGGCGATGTAAGTACCATTCCGTTTCCCCCCGGCTGCCCAATACCTCCAAAACCCCTCCGCCGCCCCCTCGGTGCCTGTCTGTGGTACGCCTACGACCACGACGATGCGATCCGTCGAGCTGTCGCCCACTCCGCACGTCGAGATTTGGCCCGATTCCAAGCAGGCATTCGAATCTTGCCGAGGATCGCGCCTTCTCTCTGATCGGCCCATATCCCCCCTGACTCCAAAACCGCTCATTGCTCTTATCACCGACGACGAAAGCATGCTGACTTTTGCCCCTCTTCCAGCGTGAAAGGTTTGTACCGAGCCACTTCCTCGATGGACTGCCATCAAATCAAATCACTCCCGCTGGGGGTGTCGCGCGCAGCTTTTACTGACCATTTACCTACAGCAAGACCTTCCTCGCTCGCCTTTGCGAGCAGGCCGAGCGCTACGATGAGATGGTCGGCTACATGAAGGAGGTCGCCAAGCTGGGCGGTGAGCTGAGCGTCGATGAGCGCAACCTCCTCAGCGTTGCCTACAAGAACGTCGTTGGTACCCGCCGTGCCTCCTGGCGCATCATCTCCTCCATTGAGCAAAAGGAGGAGAGCAAGGGCTCCGACAAGCACGTCGGCACCATCCGCGAGTACCGCACCAAGATCGAGACCGAGCTTGAGCAGGTCTGCCAGGACGTCCTCGACGTCCTTGACGACAGCCTCATCCCCAACGCCCAGACCGGCGAGTCCAAGGTCTTCTACCACAAGATGTATGTGCTGATATCAACCACCGCTGCAACTCCCCTTTTCCGCTCCGCTTCGGAACTAACCGCCGTCTCACTATCAGGAAGGGTGACTACCACCGCTACCTTGCCGAGTTCGCTTCTGGCGAGAAGCGCAAGGGCGCCGCCACCGCCGCTCACGAGGCTTACAAGGTATGCAGCTCGTATTCTATCACCCCGAAGCCAATTTGATACTGACAACGTCTTCTCTAGAGCGCTACCGACGTCGCTCAGACCGAGCTGACCCCCACTCACCCCATCCGCCTCGGTCTGGCTCTTAACTTCTCCGTCTTCTACTACGAGATTCTGAACTCGCCCGACCGTGCTTGCCACCTCGCCAAGCAGGCTTTCGACGACGCTATTGCCGAGCTCGACTCCCTGTCCGAGGAGTCCTACCGCGACAGCACCCTCATCATGCAGCTCCTCCGTGACAACCTCACTCTCTGGACCTCTTCCGACAACGGTGAGGCCGAGGGCGCTGCCCAGGGCTCCACGGACGCCCCCGCCGAGGAGAAGAAGGACGACGCCAAGGCCGAGGAGCCCAAGTCTGCTGAGGAGACTCCTGCTGCCTCCTAAATTCTGTCTTATCCTGATACCACTCCGTCTCGGTTTGCGACATGATTGAGATGGCTCGTCTACTCGGTCAGCTGGTTGCGCCCCAGGCGAACCTGCTGATGTCTGGATTCGGCCGGCACGTGTCTGCTGGCTGATGATCTCTGCCGACTTGCGTTGGGATTCCTGGCGAATGGGGAGTTTGGGGGGATTCGGATACAGAAAGGAATAATGCGTGGCGAGGCCCGTCTTGGGTTCTTTGGAGTGCCAACCCAGCCTGGAACCTTCGTTCGGGATGGGACGGTTTTGAGGATTCCTATCGGCAGCCAACTACCACCTTCCCCTTCTCCCATGCCCCGAGTCATCCTCCTGTCACCCTGCGTGGATCCTGCTTTCAAGCTGGATCATCCAGTTTACGGCTGTCTCGTTGTCTTTTCAGTTTTCCTCAATGGTTGTTAGGTCGTTGCCGTCTTCTCATGAAGAGAGAAAGTGTTTCCCCGTATGCCCATCCTTGTCTATTCAGTCTAACAGACGAAAGAAAATAACAAACGTTCATCAACAAACCAAGGTCCATGCCTACGCTGTGACTGTGCGACTCTGTAACGAAAACATGCGTGTTGGATTGACTAGCTCCCTTTGATGAAGTAGAGTGTCATGAGCAGTGAAGTAATAAGATTTCGATCAAGTCTGCTTGGGAGGCTGAAAGAAGTTGGTATTCCAGCTATATGAGGCACCAAAAATAAGGCATAAAACAAAGTGGTATTTCTAAACCAAGTCCTCATTACGAGTGTCCAAAACCGTACACTTCTGGTCTCCATGTTTCCGAGACTCGTCTTCCAAACCCAAACGCCCCCAAGAACAGACAAATTCATCAGATCTCGTGATGTGACCTCATGAGCAACCTCGACGCCCTCCTCAACCTGGCCTGCTTCTCGGCAATCAACTTGGGCACGTGTCCGCGGCCCTCGCTCTCGAGTTCCATGACGGCCTGGGCCTCTTCCTCCTCGGCGGCCATGTTGGCCAGCACGCCCGCCATGCCGTTGACGGTGGCGCGGCGCTGGTACATGCTCGTCCGCGCTCGCATGGCCTCCTCGGCGCCCCTGGGCGGGAGGGGACGTTCCCTGATGTGCGGGTGCGCGGAGCCGTTGTTTGTGTTGTTGTTGCTGTTGCTGTTGCTGTTGCTGCCGCTGATCCGGCGGACGAGGTTCCTCACGCCGCGGAAGATGGCGTGGTTGGCGTGTTTGGTTCTGAAGAGGAGCATGCTCCCGCGGCGGTCGAAGCCGCCCGACTGCAGGAGGGCCGAGTGTTGCACGTCGTCGAGGTAGCCCGGGGCGTTTGGCTCGAGACCCATGGCGGAGGGGGCGCCGAGACGGGAGCAGGTTTGGCAGAGGGGGGCCAGCGGCGGCGGGGGCGAAGGGTGGATGTCGGCCCCGCCGCCCCGGGGGAACGTGAAGACGTCGCCGCCGCCGCCGCCGCCGCCGCCGTTACCTGGGGACGAGACGGTGGAGGAGGAGAGGGAGATGTTTGTGGAGGACGACGATGCCGCCGGGGACGTCGGGGGGCATGTGCATGTCAGGGCGGAGGCGGCGACCTCGTCGCGCCAGACTTGGATGCGTTGTTGTTTTGAGATTTGTTGGTCCATTGTGAACGGCGGTGTGTGGGGGTGGTGGGTATGGGTGTGTTGATGAGGGGGAGGGGATCGTGTGGTGACGGCGAATTGCTTCTTTAGAGGTTTCAGAAACGGGGTTCTTCAGCATGGGAAGAATATTCGTAGATATAACGGGAGGTCTCTAGATGTAAAGGAGACAGAGAGTTTGGGTTGTATTTTTTTTGCGTTTCTTCGGCGTGGATATTGGATGAACACGCGATGCCGCCTGAGAGACCGAGGCACAGAAGGGTTGGTGCTCTCCGGCAAGGTTTACTGCCGTTTTTCTCTTCTGATTTGAGGGTTACGCAGAACGAGGTTGTACGTGGAGTCGTCTGAAGAGCTGGATGGTTTTGTCTTTTGTCTTTGCTTTAACGGTGCGCCTGTCCGTGTTGTCTGTTTCTTCGCAGGGGAGGACTCGTGATCAACGGTGGGTACGGGAATGATGTCAAGAGGATGAGAGAAAGTGTGTTTCGAGAAACAACAGAGGTTTCGCTGCTCTGAAAGAATGGAACACTGGGCCGGTCGGTTGTTTTTGTTCTTTGGAGGCGGCCTTTGAAAAGTTTCCCTCTACTCGCTCCCCTTTCTCATGTGCTTCCGAGTTGAGGATGGCTATTTGGTTGGCGCCAACCCCGGATTCTGTATGACCCTAGAAAACCGCGACGGTGCAGATGCAGATCCCACAAGATGGTGTGGTGGTGTGGCATGGGGAGACGGATAGATTATTAGGGTGAAAAAGAGAAAGAAGTGAATGAGAAGTCCACCTCGAAAGAAGAAGGGAAAAAACGTGATGAAGCAGTCGTCTCAGCGGATGATGTGTGTGGAGAGGCCCGAGTCAAGGTAAAGGCTCGAGTCTTGTCATCCGATCGCTGGCTAGGTGCAGATTATTGCTCCTGCGATGAGAGGGTCCTAGCGAGACACCCTCGGGCGTATGAAACGGAACAGACACTGAGGTTCAAGTCAAGAAGAAGTGCAGAGAAGAGAGGCAGACCGCCCGCTGGACTGACAGTGTGGAAGAAGCAAGCGTAGTCGAGTATGGTTGGCCTGGGACTGGCGGTGGTCTCCCGCAGCAAGGGGGCGTCAAAGTAGGAAGCAAGTATGGCACAATGATGGCTGAAGCGACAAGTAGCGGTGATGGGGGGGACTGGTCCGGGATGACAGCGGTGGTTGTCGATGGTTGGTCGGGTGCTGCAGGTCTCAGAAGGACAACAAAAGACCTCGGGATACCGATGAAAAGGTAGCGGTATTGGTTGGGCGGGATCAACAATGGATTAGTTCGTCGTCTCGTCGTTTCGTCTCGACGCCGTCCGTCTGTCGTTCGGCCCTAGCCAAGGCACCTAAACCAAGAAGAAGTAGGTTCAACGCCAAGAAGGATGGCTACAAGAAAAAAAGGCTTCAACAAGGGAGCTCGTTACTTTGGAGGGTTGACGGACAAAAACATCGGCAGGTGATTCGACAAGTGAGCAAGGGAAAAGGTCAGGCAGACAAATGGCGTGCACCAGTTGTGTGAGAGGGATCATTGATTAGGTGGTTTAGGTCCGAATTCCCAGCAATTTGCAGCACAGAAAGACGAGAGCGTTGCCGGACGTTGCTGGTTTGGGCTTCGCGTGACCCCCGCGATCGGCAGGTTCAGGTCCGCGCGGGTGGGGACTCCGCAAGCGGGCGCGGGAAGTGTCCTACGTAAGTGTGGGTACGAACATAGATGGCAGGCGCTTTGCAAGGTTCGCGGTTCCTAAGCAGGCCCGGCAGGTTGTTGTTGTCGTCGTAAACGTAATTACGAAGAGAACGTAAATGCGCATACATGCTGTACCACAACAGCCCTGGAGACGGTGCGTCGTGGTTTGCGGTGCGCGGTGTGCGGTGTGCGGTGTGCAGACGAACTGGGTTCGCGAGGTTGGTATCCGTACAGTACAGTAGTTGGTCGACTCTGGTCCCATGCGGCTGCACCCTGCTGCTGCTGCTGCTTCTCGTCGTCGCTGGCCAGCCGTGTGGGCAGTCAGTTGGGCGTGACCTGGGCCTTGCGACTACAGCGTAAAACTAATGCCGCTGTCAGATGTCAAAGGAGGGTGGATGGTGGAGGGTGGACGGCCGGTGTGCTTTCTGCTTCGCTGGAGCGATTTGGAAACGTCGGGTGACCATTTTAGCCAGGGTTCGGATCAAGGCTGGCTCAAAGCTGGCTGGCGTGCTGGCCCAGCAAGCCCAGGCAGTGCACTCCCAAAGATCAAGGGTCCATCCAGCTCGGTGAAGCCGGCCGGTGGCTAATAGTGGGAAAGGCCTTCTTGTTGCAATGACGTTGCGTGTGGGTTGGCAGTGGCAGGGATCCCGATTGGCATTGGTCCCTTCTTCATCTCTCAAGATCGGAGAACGCTTCCAAATTCCAGAGATAATAGGGAATACCCCAGCACTGTACCCGTAGCTTGACGTGTGGGTGGTGCTTTGTGATGGCTGTTTTGTCTGTTTCTAGTCTCTGATCTGTTCCCAAGGACAATGATTCCTAAACCCTACTTAGTCCATTCCCGGCACGCGGCACTTGGAAAATCGTACCAGGAATTCGAGACTGACAACCCCATCTATTCTTGTATTCGTCCCAATGCTGATTAGCAACAGCTTACCGTCACTGTTGGCCCGAGATCGCTTTTCCTCATCCACCCATGTGACAATGACACTTTGTTCTTCTACTTCTCAAACAAACGCCTGCCAGTTAGTTCCCTGTGCAACAACGTATTCGTTGAAAGCCCCCGGCATTTCAGGTCGTCATTTCTGGGAATTGGGGACTAGTGTTTCCCAACTTCCCGTGTCCCCGGGACTTTCGTCACCCAGCGAGTCTAACAAGTCTACGGGCACTTTCTTCCTGGCCGGCATCAGAGGCTTCGTCCGTGTTCCACCCGCTGTCATTCCCGGAAGTGCCACCGACCCGGCCATCGGGGTCTGCCGCCCGCCTTCCATATTCAGAGTCGTCGTCCGCTGGGGAAAATTGGCTGGTGTTCCCACGGCTTTCCTTGTCACACCTGCGCTCGAGACTGAAAGCCCAGTCGAGGCTCGGACGGGAAGCGGCGGTCGATCCGCTGGTTCGTCGGTATACGGCGCGTTTCCAGTCCCATTGCTGCCCGCTGAACTGACCAAAGCTGGTGCCGTGGCGAGGTGCGCCGGCTTCTTCGCAACAGGCGGTGCTGGCTTGCCCTTTGATATCTGTGATGATTGAGATACCGCAGACGACGGTCTGGGAACCGCTGGCGGTAAAGCTTGTGTTTTGTTCGACGGGATTAGTGGGGCTTGATGCATCGACAGTGGGGGTTGTTGAGGCACAACGGTGCCTCCAGTCTGCCTCCGAGGCGGCGGAGGCGGCGGTGGCGTCTCCCCTCCTCTCTGCGACGACTTCTCCTCCTTGATATTTAATCTACCAAACTTCGCTGGCAATGCTGACGGGTCATATGGTGGCGGCAGCCTTCTCGTCGTTGAGCTTGTGGCTGATGTGGAAAGGTCGCTAGGGGCATAGATGTGCTCGTACGGCGACGTCGACACGCTGGAAAACGACGACAAACGCGAACGCGGAACATTGACCCAGTCCGGCTCCCCTGTCGGTGTAAATGGGTTGGGCGGCCTGCTGGGGTTCAGGACTGGCGTGTGCCCATCTGTGGCGCTGGGTTGCTTGACATTGGCCCGGGCCTGCTGCTTGTTCTCCAGCCACCACTTCTGGCGGTCGGAGCTGGCTGGAGGCAGACCTGGCTCAATGGCTTCATACCCTATGAGATCTTCATCGTCCGTCTCTTCCGAGTCCAGATTAGCCGTAGAATCGCCCACTTCGGCCTTTCGTCGTTGGTACAGTTCCTGGCTGATCTGTTCTCGCACGGTTTCGTCGACGACGCTTGCTCTGCACTGGAAGATGGCGTATACTGGGCGATGGTCCGAGAACTTCAACGGTGCTGAGTTGTAAGCAAGCTGACGCAAGTTGGTACCCTTGCGTAGAATACGATCAGTCCAGGCGGGAATCCTTGCTTTTTCCCTGAATGGTATCAGCAACTAGCCTTTCCCTGAAAACGTCAGAACCTACGAGGTATCGTATTCATCGGTCCCAAGATCAAACTTGTAGGTGGGCAAGAAGTTGATCTTGGCTTCCGAGTAAAATGGGAAGGAAAGTCCCGCAATCATTTGCAGATTCAACTAACAACACATTAGCACTCGTCCGTGGCGAAAGTCTCAGTCGCCTTACCTGGTCATTTTCGTAGAGCGTCGCAAGGTCTCCCGTTTTGATCAAACCACGGGTGGCTTCAGAAGTAAGGCCAATTCGATAGTTGAAGTCGCCAAGCCATACTACCGTGTCTGCAGGCCAGTTAGCTAGGGTTTCTCAAAGTATTGCCGTTAATTATCTACCGTGATCGTCAATACCACGATTACGCTGGAAGCGCAGACCGTGGTGAATCGTTGCGTAGTCCCTGTTTCGCTCGTCGTAGTTTGAGAATCCTGCGGCTAAATGAGCCGTCACAAAACATATCTGAGTATTCGCGTAGTCGAATCGAATCGCAACCGCTCCCTTGTTGCCTGCCATTCCCGACAAACCAGTCTTCTTGACGCTGCCCTCGACATTCTTGATTTGGCTGAGAACGGAAGCCTTGACAAAGATGCACAGCGCAGCTCCCACGAGCTGTCCACTTCGGAGGAGAACATATCTCTCGCCACCGAGGGCTTGGGTGCGCTTGTTGAGGCATCTTCTGACCGCGCTTTCCCACAGCTGTTTCCGCGAAGGGTCGCTGTTCATTATTTGCTGCGGGCTCAGCTCCACAATTTCTTGAAAGCCAACTGCAACGATCTCTGGTTGCACGTTGCCGAGTTCTTCGGGATGTAGCCACGGCCCAAGATCATGTTCGACTCCCTCTGTGCGGCCGTTGAGGTTGAAAGTGCCAACCAACCTGAGACATTTAGCATTTGCAAAATCGCGCAAAAAGGAGACTCACATGTTGATGTCCTGTACGGAAGAGAACTCCACGCTTCGTTTACCCAATTCGCTAGAGACATAATCACTAATAGGGTCGAAAAGAAGAACCGGTGCTTGGTTGACAAGACGTCCGAGCAGTCGGTCAATGGTGGTCTGCCTCGCCGAGTCGGTGAAGTTGTTGTGGTACAATCTTTGCACGGACTTGCGCATGTCTGCCACAGCGCCCGCCAAGGACATCTTGCCATGGCGCGTAAAGGAAGACTTGAGAGCGCCAGTTCCGGCGTAAATCTTGGAGAGGGCATCGCCGTTGTCGGCCCACAGAGTCGAGTGCCTCATCCAGAAGTCCGATGTAGCATATTCTTCTTGGTGGCCCAGAAAAGCTTCCGTGGCCATCTGGGAAATGAGGGTTTGAATCAGGTTCGTTCTGTCCAGGCAGTCGAGGCAGTTCGTTCGGAAAACACCTTCCTGCTGGAGAACCACCACCATTCGAGTCGAAGCCTGGCCGTCGTTGATGTCAGAGGCTGCATCATCTGCCTCCTCCGCGAGGTAATATGCGAATCCATCTGTTGACCCCTCAATGTACCTACGGATCTGGCGGGCAGCTTCGTAGCCTCCAGGTCCTTTTGTCTCAGCATGAAAGTCGTAATGCGTCTCTCTTAGCAGCGCGTGGTCTTGCGATTCATCCTCTCCTACCTGACTCAATGGACAGTGCTGCACGCCAAGATGATAAAGCTGGCTCAACTGCGCCTCGCCAGGCTTACCCTCACTCAAGAGGTTGACAACGTGCACGGCGCCGTAGGCCCGCTCCAAGTCGTCGAAATGCTTATTGAAAGCGGGTTGGGCTCCCTCTGGCGAACGGATGACGGTGATGTTTTGCTTGCCAGGAATCAGCTCCGCGGTCTGCTCCCAGAATAGCGGAACAGACCCTCTGACTTGGGCGTACGAGAACAACGTGCCCCCTGGGCTCCAGTATATGGTCTCTGTCTCTACAAAATTGGCCACATTGCCGTCGTCATCGATGCCGCGAGAGTTGAAGCGTGTGCCGGCTCTCCTGCTGGACAAGCGAGAGATGACGGTCAAATACGAAGGTAGGCCTGTCGATCTAGTCTTCAGAGGGGCGCTTGTTTGCGGAATAGCCATAGTACGGCAGAAGCCACGGATAGCGGAAGTCAGGAACCTTGACGAGTCAAGGGCGTCGCGCTCCTGGGGCAACAGCCGAGATCTGAACTGAACTAGCGGGCTGATCATGAAAGAGTTCCACAAGAAGGAATCGTCAAAGTTGTCAATGTCGAAAACCGCCGAGTTGACCGTTCTAGAATCGTCAGTCGGGTGACAGCACACATGGAGTACAGACACACCTGTCCTGCAGTCTGTTTGTCAGATCGAAATCGGTGCTGTAGTAAAAGGTCCCGTTTCCAAGCAGCTTCCGAAGATCCGTACATGGATGCTCGAGCGTCACCTCCCGACCTCTGAGGTTTTGCCCGTAAACTGAGTTGGCATCCGACATCTCAGAGTCTAGAGGGTCAAGAGAAACGACATCGTCCCACTCGGTGCTGTTGAGGCAAAAGAAGGCGACACTCGCGATCCGTTCCACAGTTTCACCCGGCCTAAGGGTGGCTACTCTCGTAGCATGTGTAACAACGGAAAGGAAAACGTCTCCCTCAACAGCAATCAGACCCAGTGTTCCGTAGATTGGCCGCGGGCTAAGGGTTCGGTAGTCTGCGAGTGTATTCTTGGTGAGCTGCGTGAATTCAACCATGCACTTCGCAGCGACGCCATCGTTGCCGTTGGGTCGCGAGCGGGTGGATGCGAGGGAGGTAAGGGAGCTATTCGCATTCGTGCTACTGCTCAACGAGTTGTATCGGAAGATGAGGGCGTGAGAGGACGAGACAATCGCTATCGATCGATGTGGATAGTCGCGGATGTAGAGCTTGCTAGATTTCTCGGATGCCGGCACCTGAGAAGGATACGTTCCGGAGTTCGAGTAATCCATTGTCGTCGTAGATCGTCGCCGTCAGATTCGAGGTTGAGCGAGCGATGCGGAGCATACTCGGGGCGTTTTCGTTGACGTGCGCTCGTGAGGATGTCGCCGTCGACAATGGGTGTTTGATGACGACAAGGAGACGAAGCAGATCGCTCTAGCAAGCTGCACGAACGCGCAGTAGGCAAGTCAGGCCAGATCGAAGTTGCCAGACGGGTTAAAAGTGCTGTGGCTGACCGTAGTAGGTAGGTATTTGGCTTGCGCATCCGCAGCCCGAGAATGACGTGCCTCTCGCGGGAGGTACATACAACCTAGGTGCTTAGAGCCTGGACCGCTGTACCTTAAGCGCCTGAAGCTCCGAGTGGGCGAGCAGGGTACTCGTTTCAGCCTCACAGACCACCTCACTTGTCTCTCCTTCAGGTCCCGAGAACCCATGGGGGCTGTCTATTGAGTGAGTAATTTGTGGTGAACTACTTCGAAGCTTCGAGACGAGAGGACCTCAAAGCGCTATGTATAAGATAGTATGGATATGGAATTTCCTTCGCAATTTCTAACATGCTGTCGACAATCTGTACCATCATTGGCTCTTGCTACATACAGTAGTGACAATATTTCTCCTATAAGAGGCTTCTTTCCAACCCTATGGATATGTGGCTGGCATCTGCGAACTTTACTTTGCCAGACAATCTGTCAGAAATGGAGATGCGATGAACATCTTCCGAACACCTCAACATCCCGCTTCTACGGGTATTGATAATCTATAATCTCGAGACATCAAACAGATGTTCTTCCTTGGTTGCTGCTACTGCTGCTACTCCTCGTTTACTAATATGCGAGGCTTCCCAATCTTGATAGCGCCTATTTCAGATGTGGAAAACTCTCAACTATTGTCGCTATTTCGGGTCGTAACTGCCTTGGATACCAGGTAGAAAATGCCTATCAGTGGCTATTATATCTCTCCGTCTGCCTTGTTGTATACGTACTTGGAAGGCACCAGTAGGGCACCCATAAAAAGCCGGTCTTTCCGTTTTGCGATGCTTCCATTGTGGACATCATTATAACTAAGGTATTCGTTCTTTTACTGCAATACTTCAACCTCCCAACATTCGCTTGACTACATAAGCTCGTCTTCTTCATATGCAACGATGGTCGGCCTAACGTCATCCGCACCCGAACTCGTTACCGCAATTCTCGATTACTACGATGACTTCATGGTATAGTCAAACAAGCCGTATTCGCAGGTCGACTGCCATTAGGTATCGACAAACCCGATCGACTGCGACCCGAGCACAGGCAGTGTTACCGCAGGAAACTGGATAACTTGCTTGGCTTCCATCACTTGACCCGTTGTCGTGAATGGGCCTATTCCAACTACGTACCAGCCGCCAACTGGAACGTGGAATTCATTGTCTGAAAGGTAATATCGGACCAGGCAGCCATAGCGACCTGCAATAAAAACAACTCTGTATCACATTAAGGTCTTTGCTTGCGGATGCCTACTTCTGAACGCACCACCATGCCCCCTTCGCTCAGAATTTGGCAGAGATACGAGTGTCATGTTACGCGTGAAGATGACCGATTCTTCGAGCTCCCCTATAGCCATGCTCGCGTGCATATGATTCCAGAGGTCGAGGGAGCAACGTCCAGTCCGTTCGCCAAGTGCCTCGTGGCTGAGATTGCGAACCGTGGTCATCCGAACGAGAATCATTCCGAATCGTTTTGGGAGGTGATGGCATGTATTCGCTCTCGTAAGTATAGCTTCGAAAAGTTTGAGCTAGGTCATGACAAAAAGCTTGGGCCTGAAGTCTCATACAAGGAGTCAGGAGACCTTGAATAAGCGATAGATCATGGAGCCCACCGATCGTTAATGGTTAATGGTCCAGTGCCTACACATGCCTGGCCATAAATCCAGTGTTGCGTAAATTCTCGACGAGCTTGTCCTCCGACTGACGACAGCAATATCACCACATGTACTCCGCGAGTCCCACATTTCCGCCTCCGCGCTCTTCATGGAACAAGGACCAGAACTGGAACAGCCGGACTCTCACCTGAGTCGAAGAACTCGACGTTCTCCATAGTCTACAGCTTCATTATGACCTGCGTTGTAGCAGGCGGATCAGAAGACAACAACTACTGTAAAGTTATGTAATTGGATCTCTTCGCCTACGACTTTTGCAATCGCACAGATTGGAGCTTCTACGGAACTTGAGAAGTGTGCTTGGCAAGCCGCGAACAAGGCTTGAGGTTCGCAGCCCAGAGTCCAGAAGACCCGCTTCGTGAGGATCGACTCGACGCGTTTGGGTCGGAAACATAACGAAACAACAACTCAGACTGAGGATCCATGGGGAAAAGCAAGCTGGAGTCGTTCTGAAGTGGACGGAAAAACAGGGGACTTTGAGCGGGCAAAAAGGGGCAAGCTAGGTTGTCATTTTGGGGTCGCCTTGAAAAATAGTCATGAGCATCAAACGTCAACTTCGAGTAGATAAACATTGTGGGGACGAAGGATAAGGGGGAAGGAAGGAAGAGACGAAAAGATGAGACGCCGAGTTGAACAGGTTTCCAAGCTCGGGCGGGAACGGCAATGCGTTGCAAAGAAGAGGCTTCAGATTAATTGATTTGAGATCACGCCGACACCTTGGGTGAACGGTCATTCTCTTCCTATCATGTATTTTTGTGAGAGATCATCATTAGCCGTGTTGTAGAAGAGAAAAAAAGAAAGAGAAAGGTTTTCCGTCGATATCAGATATCAAATAAGGCCCACCACAATGCGCTTTGCTTACATAACACAATTCGCTGGACCGCCCCATGCTGCGAAAGCTCTGGTCGTGGTGGGTGACGGCGGTACTTGGCAACCAGATGACAGCTGCTCCTCCATGCTAGGGGTGTTTGAAAGATTTCAAAAGCCATGCAGGCCAGTACTAGGCAGCTAAGCAGAGCATCCGACTGGCTGATGGTCCCCCTGAGATTTGATACCCATGAAGCAATCACTGAAGCAATCACTGAAGCAATACGTGTGCAGCTGTAAGTCACTCGTGCATCAGCAGTCTTGACTGATGTACCTACAGTAAGGTAGAGCTCGTCAGCATGCATCTGATCATTGGATTTGGTCAGATGAAAAAGGTACTTTCAAAGCGCGTACCGGCGGCCTCGTCTTGTTGAAATGCCCACCACCTCCTGTCCAGCAACCTTTGGCCGAATTCATTTGCTGGAGCGCGTCGCTGATAGAGCGCTGCTGGCAAGGGTTTACTTGTCAAGGTACACGCCTCTCAGGTATCTCTACCCAGCACGTACTCCTTCAGCCCCATTTTGCATGCGAGCCAAGGACGTGGAAGGTGCAGCACGGTGCCCGTTCATAAAAAATCCCAGCCCCCCTTCCTCAGCGCAACTTTCGAAGCTCGACTCGGCCTCCACGAATTCCACCCTCAACCCAACTCGACTTCTACCGAGTTCTCGCATTTCCCTCTGCAACCCGCCTTCATCGATCGCTGCAACAACCTAGTGATTTGCGCCTCGACGCACCTCAATTCATCGCCCTAACGAAACCACCTTCCACTCGTTATCCCGGCCAAACATGTCCGACTTCGACAACTTCGGCAGCTCCGAAGAGGAGAATGCCGAGATCCAGAAGCTTCAAGCTGAGGTGGTACGTGGACTGCGACAATGCTAGCGTCACACACAGTCTTCTATCCAATGACCGTGAAGCTAACGTTTATACGTGTGCAGGATGCCGACCCGGATAACTTCGAGAGCTGGGAGAAGCTCGTTCGCGCCTGCGAGGGATTGGAGGGTGGCTTGAATCGCAACTCCAGCCCTCAGGCCCTGGCGACGCTCCGCAACGCCTACGATAGATTCCTTCTCAAATTCCCCTTGCTCTTTGGGTACTGGAAAAAATATGCCGACCTGGAATTCAACATTGCTGGGCCCGAGTCGGCCGAAATGGTAGGTAACGGTTTCGGCGCATCGCATCGCAACACGGCGCGTGGCGCTTTCCCTCCCTCTGCTCACGGGTTGTTGCTGATGTTTCAACCGCTAGGTGTACGAAAGAGGATGCGCCAGCATCACCAATTCTGTCGACTTGTGGACCGACTACTGCTCCTTCAAAATGGAGACTACACACGTCGCACACCTCGTCAGAGAGTAAGTATTGGATGGTCGGCTTTCCTTCCCCTTAACATCACCATCACCACAGCATGCCTCACCGGCCGCTCAAGATTTCGATCGAGCCATGCATCGGCTCTGTCCTCTGCTCTTCCAAGTTCTCGACGGTGAGAAATACCAACAGCAGCCCCATTGCTGGGATGCCCTCTCACTCTACTTTACCAGGCTCTGTTGTTTTCCACCTGACGATGACCTGATCCGTTCTCGCTTCACGCTTCACGCTTCACGCTTCACGTCGCATCTCCATATCGCTCTCATTGGAATGCTTTGGACTTGGACTCGCTAGTTGATTTCACTTGATACCCCTTCCTGTATATCCGCCTTCCCCGTTGCCTCTGATCACCCCTCCCCCCCTTGCATGGCCGCCTTCTGACCTTCATGACCAGATTATTTGAACGGGGTGCTACTTGCGTCGGCTTGGACTTCCTCGCCCATCCCTTTTGGGATAAGTACATCGAGTACGAGGAGCGACAGGAGGCTCAAGACAAGATCTTTGCCATCCTGGCTCGTGTCATCCACATCCCCATGCACCAGTACGCCCGGTACTTTGAGCGCTTCCGCCAGCTATCCCACAGCCGCCCCGTCACGGAGCTTGTCCCCACCGAAACACTGGACAGGTTCAAGGCCGAGGTTGAGGCCGAGGGTGCCCAATATGCCGGTGTGCCGCGCACAGATCTCGAGATCGAGCGCGATATCCGTACAAAGATTGACGCCATGTACTATGAGTATTTTACCCAGACTCAGAACGAGACCAATAAGCGGTGGACGTATGAGTCGGAAGTCAAGCGTCCCTACTTCCACGTCACGGAACTCGAGAACGCGCAGCTAGCCAACTGGCGTAAGTACCTCGACTTTGAGGAGTCAGAAGGCGACTACACGCGTATCGTATTTCTCTACGAGCGCTGCCTAGTGACTTGTGCATTTTATGACGAGTTCTGGTTCCGCTATGCTAGATGGATGTCGGCTCAGGAGGACAAGGAAGAGGAAGTACGAATCATCTACCAACGAGCCGCCACCTTGTACGTGCCCATCAGCCGCCCGGGCATCAGGCTCCAATATGCCTACTATGAGGAGAGCCGCGGACGCATCGACGTTGCCCGCGATATACATGCCGCCATCCTCATGAAGCTGCCCGACTGCATCGAGGCCATCACATCATGGGCGCACCTCCAGCGGCGTCAGAGCGGACTGGACGCCGCCGTCGAGGTGTTCAAGGCGCAAATCGATTCCCCGCAAGTGGACATTTTCACAAAGGCTGCCCTCGTGACGGAGTGGGCCAACTTCTTGTGGAAGGTCAAGGGTTCGACCGAGGAAGCCAGGAACGTCTTCCTCAAGAACGTGCAGTGGTATGCCGACAGCCGCGTCTTCTGGGACAGGTGGCTCGACTTTGAACTTCAACAAACCACCAACGACGAGGTTGAGAGCGAGCACGGCGAGCGGGTAAAACAAATCTTCGACTCGCTGAAGATCAAGAGCCGGCTGTCGGTATCCACGAAGCGAGAGCTGTACCACATCTATCTTTCCTATCTCCAGCAGCGAGGCGGCAAGGATGCGATGAAGCAATTTTTGGCTGCTGACCGGGAGGTTTTCGGGTAAGTTTTCCTACATGGCTTGCGGAAGAGTCACTAACCTAGCAACAGCCCGAACTCCGTCTCTGCCCTGAAGAGCGCCGTCGTCGGTGACAAGGAGAATGGTGCCGGTGCAGGCGAGCTGGATGAGGCGACGAAGCACCGTGCTGAAGCCCGATACCTCAGGTACTACGAACTGCCCAACGAGCCCGATGTTGAGGGCCAGGGAACTGCGCTCTTCAACTAAAGCTCACGTTGGTGCCGTACGCGCCCGCATTGGGCCCCGAGGGGTGTTGATGCCAACTGCCACCATGAAGCGATTCCCGATTTTTCTTGTATTATATGATCAGGTTTGACGACACGCGTTAGTAGGGGCGGTTGGGATTCGAGGTTGTACTGTAGTATGTACGAGGTGCTTCATAGATCGTGGCAACACGACGAAACCAGGAGTGGAGGATACCTTCACAGCAGCACAGAAATTCTGCATGCTGCCTGATAAGTATTTGCGTCGCTAATTTGGCACGCATTTCATAATAAAACAAACTCATCAATGATGACGAGAAAACCCCGAAACACTGTGCTGGTGAGACGGGACGTCTAGAGGCCGAAGGTTGCTATGCCCGACATGACGGTTGGCGTGCGGCTAGCACCGCGTTGAAGGCCGGGAGCAACCGAGCTGATCCGATATACTTGGCCGACAGCCTCACATTGGGCTCGAATGGTTGGGTGCAAACGCCTGCGATGGGCTGGCAACAGACCTGAAGTGAGAGCCATACCAAGCATGTCATTGGGTTTGACTTTGATTTATACTCTGGTTGATGTGCTGTTGTCTGTTGTGTACCTCGAGCCTCTGTACAGCATGGTACTTCTGTGGTGTGGTGTCGTGCCCGCATCACATACTGGCCCATGCACGGGCTAGCAAGCTTACTAAGTACATGCAGAGAACGGTCGAGAAGAATGGAAGTTTTTGCCTGTTTGAGGAAGGGACATGTACGTGAGAGGGTTCAACAGACAGAGATGGGACGTCAGTCACTAGCTTGGGTGGTTTTTCCCGAGGCCACCCTCGGATTTGAGGTCGATGAGCTTACTGTACGTATAATCCCAGGCCTCCTATTTTCCGGGGATGGCTTCCGAGGTAAACCGGTCTCGGCTCGGAATGGCTTCGGAACGAGAAAGAAACGGCAATGTCTTTTGTGCGCGCGCGTGCGGGGGCCAAGCGGTGCAGATGCCGAGCCATGTGGCGGGTGACCTGGCAAGCCGTGAGGTGGGAAAGGGAGCATCCGAATCCGTGGAAAGTGAAGGAGTGGGGGGCGGGCTGGTGGGCAGGATGTCGACAACAGTATACTCCAGAACAATGTGGAGGGGCGTTCTATATTTGAGTATTTGTGTTCTTTTACTACCGTATGTACGGGTTACCTCTATTCGGACCGTGCTAGATTTTATATTTAACCGCTAGGCCAAAATCGTCAGTCAAGCCTCCGCAGCCTCATGCGGCCTCGTACCTCAAAGTACTGACTTCTTCAGGGTACGGCCTAGAATCGCCCTCATCAAACGCATCTCTGAAACCGTCGATTTCGTACGAAATATATACTAAAATCAATGGCCAGCCCGACCGTGGGTAAAGAACGATTTTTGGTCTGGCTGTAAATGCTGTTTTACGATGTTATTTTTGGTGTTGTTTGGTGCTGTTTTGATGTTGTTTTTGGTGTTGTTTTGGTGTTGTATTTGGTGTTGTTCGCTGGGCGAGGTTTGTACTGTTCAATGGCTGTACATTGAGGTACGGCGGGCTACCCACCTTGTGGCTGTGGCTGTGGATTTTGTTGACAAATCTGGGATAGCGGTTAAATATAAAATCTAGCACGGTCCAAATAGAGGTAACCCTCTCTCCTGTCGCACCTGCAACAGCTCAGGGTCCTATTGGTACGGACCCAATCACGAGTAGACACAGGTGAGAAACTCATACATACGAGTTCAACAGCAGGCCTGTTTCATGCGACATCAACAAGTCGCTCGAACGTTTGGCTTCACCTTGTCTCGCTTTCGTCCACGTCCTCATCCAGCGAGTTCTGTCCATCATCTTAGTGTGCCGACCCTTGACGTGCTTCACCCACGACACTAAAGATTTGATTCGGCGGAGTTTGACCCCGGACGCTCACCCTCCACTTCCTAATTGGTTTGTTTGTACGTTACCTCGCCTCATCTGCAGTGGGAACGTCGCATCTGCTTTCGACCATCCTTTTTTCCTCGCCCGCCGCGCGCCATCAACCTCTCTCAGGCCGACGTCCAAAACATCACTCACGATGCCACCCAAGTCGAAAGCCAAGACCGACGAATCTCCCGAGGCTTTCACCCCTCAGAGGTTCGAACGGGAGCTCAAGAATTTGGCGGTCAAGGCCAAGAGTCAGACCAGCGGGAGATATGTCAAACAGCAGGCCTCGACTTATCTCAAGACAGGTGCCCTGCTGGCCCTCGCAGCTATCTACAGCAATGCTTGTCAAATGGCTCTCTCACCCGTCTATGGTTCCATTCCGTCCTCGATATATCATGCAAAGGTTGTCATGGTAGCTTGCTTTTTCGGCTGGTCGGGCAACGTGTTGCTCAACCGCACTCTGCCGTTCGACATCGCCAAACTGCTTCCCGTGTTTGCCGCTTTCATACCTGTCGTTCACTTTTACCTGTACAAGGCGAGTGGCACTCTGACGGCGCACTGGGGCCCATTGGTTACCGAGGCCGTGACGTTGGCACCCCTGGTTTTGATTTCCGTCAGCTGCGTGGCGACTGAGCTCGAAAAAGCAGACCTTTCAAAGCTGCCCAAATTCCTCGCCGACGCTGGTCCCGGACTTGGGTCTTGGGGCTTCTTCAAGTTGGCAGAGAGGCTGTCTAAGGATTATCTCAACGCCTACGTTGGCCAGTCCTTATTTCATACGCGTATCGGACTTCAAGTGCTTCTCAGCGCGGCCTATTCCGTCTATGCGCCTTCGCGGCTGTTGCTCTTCGCACTTCCGGCCATATTGCACACGGTGGTCTTGAACACCCACGCGTTGACGCCCATGGCCACGGCTTCGCTCAACAGCACCTTGCTCGTCGACGACTGGTTCCTTCTCGACCGCAAGGAGTCCATCACCGGTTACATCTCTGTACTCGAGAGTTTGAAGGAAGGCTACCGGGTCTTGAGATGCGACCACTCCCTCCTTGGCGGTGAATGGGTCAGGCACCAGGGTCCGCGAGTCGCAGAACCCATTTATGGAGTGTTTGTAATGCTCGAGGCTGTTCGTCTCATCAAGACCAAAAATCCCGTACCTGACAGTGAGGCCAAGGCCCTCAACATGTAAGCCCCCGTGGAAATGCGACTTGCGAACTAAGAGCTGACATGGGGTTAGTGGTCTGGGAATTGGCACACTCCCCGCTGCCTTGGTTGCCCATGGCATCTCCACCACCGTCGTTGAAATCGACCCCGTCGTGCATGAGTTTGCTTCAAAGTATTTCCAGCTTCCCTCAAACCACACGCCCGTCATCGCGGATGCCGTCAGCTACACGGCCAAGCTGGCACAAGACCCGGATGCGAGATACGACTACATTGTCCATGACGTCTTCACTGGCGGTGCAGAGCCCGTCCCCCTCTTCACCTTGGAGTTTCTTCAGGGCCTCAACACCCTTCTGAAGCCCGATGGTGTCATTGCCATTGTAAGCTCATTCAAACAGCGCAAAGCGCACGTCGCACAGCGCACAGCGCACATCTGCATCACAGTCAAGCTAATTCGCTCAGAACTACGCTGGAGACTTCCTACACCCGGCCCCGAAGCTAGTTGTCGACACCATCAGATCCGTATTCCCTTCGTGTCGCATTTTCCGGGAGTCGGAGCATCCCAGCAAGAAGAAGATTGAAGAAGAGGGCCAGGATTTCACCAACATGGTCATCTTTTGTAAGAAGACTAGCGGTAGGATTGCCTTCAGACAGCCTGTCGAAGCCGACTACCTCGACAGCCGAACGCGCCGGGTCTTTCTGAAGCCTCAGCACGAAGTCCTGCCCAAGCACTTCCTTGACGGGGATTACGGCTTGTTGAGGAACAACGACACCGAGCAGCTCACAAAATGGCACGAGAAGAGCGCCTTGGGGCACTGGGAGGTCATGCGAATCGTCCTGCCCGACAACATCTGGGAGCAGTGGTGAAACCGAATAATCTACATCGGTAACAGCTCGGGAAAAACGTTATAGATGCGGAGATTGTAGATAGATCCAACCCATCTCCAAACTTAGACCCAAATCGTGCAAACAACAGGACGGTGAAAACATCATCTCCCTGCGGCCCACAGCAATCGTCTAGGAAACACATTACGCGGCGTATCCTAGTCAGAACGCTGCAAAAGGCACAGTCTCACTTGACAGATATTGCAACGTTCACATCTGCCCTCTATTCATGTTTCAAACCTTGTGCGCCGCTTCTGTTGCGCGCTCTCGGGCAGCGTTGTTGGAATCGCTGATGTGCTCGGTGAGGTAGGACGGAGGAAGGTCGACTGCATTGTAGGGCCCAGCGACAGGCTCACCAAAGCTCAGATGGACAGGCACAACACCGGTCCAGACCGTTCCCACGACGTGATTGTCCGTCTTGTCGTTCTTGCTGTCCGAGGGCGGACCTGACCTGATCTTGGCACTTCCTGCGGTGACGGTCACCTTGAGGATGCTGGTGGACGACAGCTCGGCATTGTTTGGCGGCACTCTCGTCCCCTGCCAGCGGCCGGGGACGACGCCGTCGGTGATGAGTTGCATTGCGTACAGCCTCTCGGACGCGTCCTCGACGAGAGCGGCGTGGCCGAACAACACGGCCGAGCGGTAGTTGTAGCTGTGAGAATTGGGTGTCAGGGCCATCACGAGGCCGTCGACGTGGCTCGCTGCCACGCAGACGGGCAGACCTTCCTCGGTTGCCGTGGACGAGCGGGCGGTGTTGACGAAGCGTGAGGAGACGTAGCCGTGCAGGTAGAGGTCGAGGACGTCGGTCTCGTCAGAGGATGGGCGGGCGAAGGATCCCATGTGGCCGATCATCGGGAGTATCATCGGAAACGGGCTGTCTGGGATGTTGAAGGAGACGTGGAGGAAGGGGCTCGTGTTTACGATATTATGAATTGTGCCGAGAGCATAGGACGCTGGGGGGACGCAAGATGGTCAGTCAGTGTGAGGTTGTTTGCGTGATGAGATGTATGGCATCCTACCCCTTTGGCTGTACCTTTTCACGGTGCCATAAGGCCTCTTGGGATATTCAAGCTCCGTGTGAGGCATATTTACATACAATGGCCGCACTAAGAAATGCGACTTGGGTGAGATGGATGAGGAGTGCGGGTGAGTGTTGATAGTCTCTCGCCGCCGAGGGTCTGCGCCAGTATGTCATGTCTGCGCAGGACTACAGTGACACCCATGAGAACGGCCAAGACTGATATGATAGGGTGCGTTTTGGTGTGTCCATGCATTCGATTCGCGCGGGTCACGCCTGCGGGTTACGCCTGCAGCGTCATGCAGTTGACTCAGAGGATGACCGGGCCGGTTGTAAGATGCCGGCTGGTCGCGGTTCAGGTCCGAACGGAGCGGAGTTGGACGATGCGGAAGCGGAGCGACGGCTTATCATCCCCATCCCCGATCGAGTGCATAGAAAGGTAGCCCGATGGATGGCTCATCATGGTCTGCAAACTCGGGCAGTCACATCGTAGCACTGGGGCAGGTACAGGATGAGACTTGTGCACTGCGAACGAAGCAAGCCTGATTGGCAGATACGATTGTGAAGGAATTGAAGTAGCTCCGCTGCGATTCCGCCAAGCCGGTGAGTGCATTTACTGTGTATACATGCCATACTAGACTTGAGGGAGGCTATTCACGTTCCGAGCCAAAATTTCGCGGCTTCACGTGATTATGATATGACACTGCCAGCAGCCATAGCTAGAAGAAGGCTCAGGGTGGAGGTCCAGCCCAAGAGGCCAGGATCCGTCGTCGGAGTCGGTAGCCCGAAACACAAAGCCAGCAGCCCGAACGGTCAAAGTTTGACTAGGCCGACATATCCCAATATCCAATATCTCGGCTTCCCTCGAGTTGCCTGTGCCTGGGTCACGTGTCGGTACCTTGTTTTTCATTTTTGCAGTAGGTACGGCGTAGGCGTGGACTAGCCGTGTCGGGAAGTTTTCCGCCAACTTCGAACCCGATGCCATCTTCCATAAGCAGGAAACCCAAAGCATATTGCCAATGTCGAGTATAGAGTGCGAGGTAATATACCATACTCCTCGCGCCAACGACTTTCTCATTCATGGTAAGAAGCCACTGAATGGCTGCCAAGACTCTCCACGAAACCCCTGACAAATACGCCGCTGATTGCATCAGCTTCGGAAGGTTGTTCACTCGTCACAATCATCGGCTTCCTTTTGGCTCCCACCTCTTCCCACACTCTCCAACAGGCTAGTCTTACTTGCACTTGAGCCTGTACTACGTAGCCTCTCCATTTCCCCTGGCGCTGACAGCGATGTCCCTGTCGTCATGCGCACGCACCAGCCTCCAGGTACGTGCCATGTACTTATCACCTCGTAAGGCACGTAGTACACGTACCGAGTACGAATAACACTGCACGTCAGGCTGGCTCGCTGCCGATGTTCTGCGCTTCGTGCTTTCTCCATCGTCTTCTTCATCTTCTTCGTCTTCTTCAGCAGCGTTGCGTGCCTCACATGGTTTGCAGGGAGGCAAACTGTGCAGCGCAAAAAAACCACGCCGTCCGTTCATGTCAGTGCCTCTCCGTGCAGATTGCCCACACGCCCATTGACCGCACCTGTCCGCTGTCGGTAGCTCGAGGTATTCGTGGTCTTGGTTCGACCGGCCTCGCGGTCTGTCTGGTAGTATAGCGTGTGTCCCCTCCTCGAATACCTGACGATATGTTCCGACACCGAGTATGACTGCGCGGGCCGATTACACAGTATTAATAAATGGCGTGTAGTGTACGGATATGCGTATCGCTAAAGAAGAGAGAAGGAGGGGGAAAAAAGCAGACCGATGACGGGGTCTACCACTCGCGTCGACTCCTTGCCGGTCTTCATTCCCCCCATGCCGAACATCGTGGGTTTCGACGCTGAAACTGAGTCGACGCACGCCACGGCCGTCTGGCGGGTGGTCAAGGCCGCCACCCCTGTCAGCCCTGCAGACGACCCAATCAAGCCCCTGATGTCTACCGGCATGAACGACGCAGCGAGAGATCCCACACAGTACCCTGCATTTCGACCAGTTTGAGACCCTGACCTACCTATAATACATACTGCAAGTAGTGTAAAGTATTCCCTTCACTCTCTTTGCCCACTTGCGAACCAAGTTGCACCTCGGCGCGCACCATGTGAGATCAAGACGCTCTCCATCTGGTGAAGAGTTGTAGGTGACTGTACCTGGTTGTCCTTGTTTTGCTTCTGCCTCCTGCCTCCTGCCTCCTGCCTTCTTCCCCATGTACATTTCAAGACTGTTTACAAGTACAACTACCTAAGGGGGAGGGCACCCAAAGTATCACCGCGTGCTAATTGTACCTGCAGGCATCGTGACCTAAATCGGTACATACCAAGGTAGCACGCGGAGACACACCACTTGGTTTCTCTTCATTGAGACGTCGTCTTCCCTGCAAATGCTATATTGCGCCATGTAGTCACATAGAGTAGTCGCCTACTTCGTCTCGGACGCGCACGCAAGCCTCCCGTCTCTCGTCTGTGGTGACCCTCCACTCTCTTGCGTCCCCGACAACTCACTTGGAGAAGTGTAGCAGCAACGTCAAACCTGCAACATCCCAACTCCAACCAACTCTCCTTCATTCCACTATCTGTTGCCTCGTGGCGCATCCCGTCGTTGCTATCGTTTCTTTTATCTCCTTTCGTCGCACTTCATCGTATATTGACGCCATTTTCGCCATTCTCACCATGGTTCGTCTTGTTATATAAATTTCACACATCGTCTCCTCCCATTAACTGGGCTCTTCTACTTCGTCCCGGCCGGCCCGCGGCCCGAAAGTCGACATGTTTATACCAGGAATTGTCCAGGCCCTCGTTGCGGCTCTCACACTGTTAGTCGCCAGCCTTGACTTTGTCCGAGAAGCCGACACTACTACATGATGGAGGAGCCAGAGTGTATCAGAACGAGAAGGGGAAGGTCATGAGATGGGAGAAGCATCTGCTAACTAGGTGTGAACAGTGGCATCGTGCTCAACGCCGCGTCGTCCGCCGTCTTTCTTTTCGCAAAGGGTCATGGCTCCAAAATCTTTCGGGACGGCCTGAGGCTGGTCCTCATCACGTTCCTTGCCTCTGCAGCCCTGTGGGCTCAGATCGACTTCGCTGCCCTTACCATTGACCCGACATCAACCACCGGCTGTCAGGTTGTCATAATATTCGCCTCCATTTTCGACCAGTTGGCCCGCTTTGCCGTCGAACAATACCTACTATGGGCTATCAACTCCAACGCAAAGACGCCCACCGGCGGAATGATTCCCCAGGCGCTTTTGGGGTTACGCTTCATCTTGGGCGCCGTCTTTGTGGGCTTCCAGAAGCCACAGGTCCAGACCGTCTGCGTAACCAGGACCGATCTGCTGCCCGTTGGCGTCATTGTTTTGATCGCAGACTTCCTCGTCCTTGCGATGCTCGCAATCAGAGCCAACTCTCTCGGTCTCACACGGGAGGTGACAAGCAGCCACGGCTGTAAAGCCATTCTGTGGACCATGGTCGGCTTCGCAGCCTGGATTGCAGTGAGTCAAAGAAATTGTAGCTTGAATGTCCTGTATCTCGTAAAGCTGACTCTGGGTTCCTCCGACAGGGCAGCATTCCCATGCTGCTTGGCATTGCCTCCATCGATTTGCTCTGGAGGACCGCACTCCCTGCTACCGCCCTGTCGCTGCTTGTTGGTGTGTGGTGCTTGTTTGGTAGACGTTGCCGTGCTCAGCTGACTTTCATAGGTATCATCACCGGCTTTGCGGAATCGCTACTCCCCTCCCGACCTCAACAAACCGTTCATCCCGATGCACAGTCTCCACGCAACATCACCTCGAGCAGAGACATTTCAACTTCAGACTCGGATTTCCCACCTTCGCGTTACGAGGATTTAAAAAGCGGTGCGATCACTACCGTGACCACTTTTCCACAGTCAAGAGATGCTCCTCGTCCCGAGTTTCAGTCTGGTGCCGGTGCTGCATTGCCCAACATCACCGGCTCCGTGCCTGGTCAAGCTGTGCTTGGGGTTGGTGGCGTTCCCGTTCAGGGTCAGCTGTTCCCGCCAATGCGTGCGCAGACAGCTCTCCTTCGGGAAAACAAGAGGGTCGAAGCCAAGCCGAAGATGCAGCACAAGAGGAGCGTATTCGACAGAGCCGGCCCAGGTGCGAGTTTCAAGAACGCCATCTCGAACCCTGTACTGCAAGAGAGTGGCGAGCGGAACCCCCTGGCTAAGATCGCTACTGTGGACCTGGAAACTGCCGCAAAGAACGACCGGGTGAAGAGGGACAACGATATGGCGACTTTGCAGACATCGTCCAGCCTGATTGCCCAACGCTCAGCTCCACAACCGCCTGCCATCACTCATGAGGAGGCTCTGAAGAGATCCCAAAGTATGAAGCGGAAAGAAGTCGGACCCAGACCCTCCTCAACCGACTCACCATCTCTCAAGTCAGCCGGCCTATTGTCGAATCCGCCGGCTATGACTTCGTCAGCTCAGCTATCCCCAGGCGTGGAGGAAATCCGGCGAAGATCGCCTCGCCACATACCAGACGCCGCTGAACAGGTCGAGAAGCTCGCGGCAACACCAACACGACCACTCTCACCCCCGAAGCCAGCAATACCGAGCACCTTCGCCTTCCCGCCTCGACCGCCGCGTCCAGATCGACCCTTGAGCCCGTTTGAAACCCTGGAGAGGACTACTAGTCAGCGAACTGCTGCAACTTCCGCCGGCCAAGCGAACATTGGCAGGTCCGATAGCATCAGAACGACCTCGACAGCAGCTCTGATGGCGTCGCCCTCCGCAACACCACTTCCTCCTCCGAGAAGTGCAGCACGGCTGGTGTCGCCAGAGAAGCCTGATCTGCCGTCTACCTGGCCTATTCAGTCATCCGTAGACCCGACCATTCGGCCTTCCCGACAAAAGCCCTTGTCCCCCAAGGGCCAGGACGGTGGACTCCAAAGGCGGCCGACGACGGGTCTCCCATCCAATCCCAGAGCAATGGCTGCGAGAGCTGTTCTTCAAGATGCAGCCGACTCAAAGGAGCAGACGGTCATGTTCGTAAAGAACATCCAGTATAACGACCCCACCGCAGTGCGAAACATCATACAGGGGGCCACTTACCAGGCTACGAAGACGCCTCAAAACGCACAATCCCCTGGTGTCGTGCCAAAGTCATCCGGTTCTGTTGTACATCGACCACGACCCATTCCAAGGCAGCAGGGCAAGGATCGCCAGATCTTCCCGGCAGAAAATACCCTCACCCATCGTCGGACCAAATCTGGCGGTTCCATCATCAGCAGGAAGTCGATTCTGATGTCTAACCCGGGAAGCCCGACGCAGCTACCGCCGCTGCCCCCGCCTCCCAAGAGTGCCGGCGGAGTGCTACGACCACTGCCCAACGACACAAAGAGCATGACATTCGACGAAAAAATGAATCTCTTTTTCCCCGGAACTCCTAACAGCTCCACCTCCGACAGAAGACCTAGCGACACGATCCCCAAGATGCCCTCTGTGCCCGCGGCTTATCAGACAGAGCAAGGCGCAGCTGGTGAACATGACCAGGCTTGGGACCGCGAGACTAGCCCTGTTCACTCAAAGAAATCAGACCGATCAACAAAGACTTCAATCAGGACTCGAAGCATCTTGGAGATGGATGAACCAGTGCATCATCCTCGACTGCCCCAAAACACATCCAAATTCAGCATGGATACTTCGGTTATGACCGGCAGAGGTATGGCCGACTATGGCGAGTCTTGGATTCCGGAAGTGCCCTTCGACGAGCGTGCTCGTCTCGATCGCTCGCACGAGGGAGCCAAACGTCAATCGTCACCAGTGCTGCCTGTCCGAACCCCAAGCCTCTCTGAGTTCAGCGAGGCAAGAACGAAGGATGAGGAGACAACAACAAACTGGGGTTCTATCCACTCACCCGCCGCTGCGGTGAACATTCAAGAGGCCACTCACCTTCCAAAGTCCACGTGGATCCAACCGCGTGACCTGTCCATGATCAGCCACAACGACGGCAAGGAGGTAATGACTATCATGCTAGACGCATCCATCGAAAGTGAAAGAGACCCGGAAGCTTTCGCCATCCATCCGAACCCCGTTGAAGAACCCGTTGGTGCGGAAATGCTCAATGAGGGTTGGCACCACCGCGTGGGCGACGAGTGCGCGACGTTTTCCGAGCGCAAGGCCAGGGTCAGCTCTCGTAGGATGCCACCACCCATGCCGCTGCAGCTCACGTCTCCGGCCAGAAAGAACGCGGTTGTCTTCCAGGTGGCAGAGCCGTCTCCATTAGAGTCACCGCAGCATGCGTACGAGATGATCCAAGCCCAGCTCAAGAAGCTCGATCAGCCCAACAGAGACTCGTATGAACGTCAAGGACAGAAGATTCGTCTCCTTGAATCGCTAGAGGCCGAAATGGGCCTGCAAGAAAACCAGTGGCACGAGATGCAGCACGGACTAAGTCGCGACTCGTCTTCTACCGTTGGATCGACTTCGGTCCGCAATTCCCACTTGGAAGATGCGAGCTTGGCCTTCAAACCCAGAGAATTGACTACGGTTCCTGCAGGCATTGCGGCGGATCGACGAGCGTCCCGTCGCGCTCGGATGCGAAGTGGCGGCAGCCTCAGCAAGCAGTCTTGCGAAGACCTGAGAAGCGCTTCGTCCACCACGTCCGAAGGCGAAAAGCGCGGGAGCCTCTGGCAGCAAAGGCTGGCTGACGCGCAAACGGAGTACAAGGAGAACGCGCCCGAATTATTGGCCAAAAAAAGCCTCAATTTATTGTCTGTCTCAAATGCTAGAGTGAGCGCCCAGCTGGGCAGCCCTACCCCACCGGACACCGACGAGTCCGACGCCGGTGACGCTCAGATTTTCGCGAGGCTCATGCCGAAGGAGCGAGCTGCAGCTCAAGGACGCCTTTGGGAACCCATCTCGCCCATTGCTCCGGAGCGCGAGGCGACGCTATTGTGGTCTCGGGCTCGCGATGTCACGGCCAAGTCTGTCAAGGGCGGCGTCGGTCATGTGTCCGCCCGCTTACACGCCCGCCCTGTCGCGCGAACGAACTCCGGACCCCTTGCCATCGACAGCTCTCAGCTTTGGCAGCCGGACCACACGGCTGCTAAAAGGCTGCGCGGTTCCACCGCGGGGCTATGGCGATCGTCTTTCACACCTCCTGAACCACCAAGGATCCAAGCGCGTCCCGTCACCCAGCGACCACCTAGACGAAGCAGGCGTATCACGTTACTTCCCGACATCATCGAGAATCCGGAACCGCTCCCGGACAAGCGGGGTACTCTCGGTATCTTCCAGTTCCCGTGGGGTGAGAAGTCGGACACTGCGACCGTACAGCCGCGACCCAGCCATACCTTTATGGCAATGCCCGGCACCATGTCAACCGGCGGCTCAGCCATTCGCGCCGCCCTAGAGTCCCGAGCCAAACAGCTTGAGGCGCAAGAGTACTCCTCATCCTTTTTTGACGACTACGACGACGACGAAGAAGAAGAAGAAGAAGACGACGACGAGGTATCAGACATTGACGGAGAGCAGGAAAGCGATGATGACTTTGATGAGACCACGCTGTGGGAGATAGCCAGTCTCCTGCAGTCCGACCAAGTGCCGTCCAAGTACAGTCTGCTCCCTCGCCCAGTGTCCTACCGGCCCGAGTCTACGATCGAAGATTACGTGTCCCAGGACTCGTCTGAATATGCTTCCGAAGACGAGAAGACCGGGGAAGACGAAGACGAGCCAAAGCACGAATCCATCGTCATCACCAAAACCGGCGAAGAACAGAGCTCGCGACCAAAGCCAAGTACTTTGTTGTGGACCGCAAAGCCAAAGCGCTTCATTAGCGTGTATAAGTTGACCGGCCTTCCTCAGCCCGATTCGCGCACATGGGCCAGCTACATGAACACCCGGGTTGCTCCTCCTCGTCGTCGTCTTCGGGCCTATGAATCTCAGCCGGCAGCGATTCAAAGCACATCGCTTTGGAGCCAGCCGAAGAAACTGACAGCCTCGGCTTCGACAAGCTCGCTCTGGAGCCGACCTCGGCAGACGTCGATGAGGATGCTGTGGACTGTGTCCCCTTCGATCGTGGAGACGGAGGGCCATGGACTATTTAACCCCGGCCGAAGCCGCGCAGATTTCAAGACGACGTCAGCCTCTCCCGTCGGTCTCGACATGCCTTTGATGGCACGCGTCACAGTTGAGGAGCTGCCCGTCCTCACCACCGAAAGCCTCTGGCAGTCGGTCCAAAGGCAGAATAAGAAGGACACTCTCTGGACAGCACCCACCGTGATAACAGAATCCGAATGTTCAGGACTCTTCGACGTCAGTCACAGGCGCCTCGCGTACAAGACGACTACAGCCCCTCCAGTCGGCCTCGGCATGCCCTCTGCAGCACGTGTGATGGGCGAGGCTCTGCCTGAACTCACATCTGCCAGCCTCTGGATTGCGCCCGCGGCCGTCTCTCAGGCCCGCGACTGGGTCTTGGTCGCGTCGGCACGGCCCACTAGAACGCCCTCAGTCGTCGCCACATCTGAGCGCTCAACTCCGACTCTGGATACAGCGTGGACAAGATCCGGCGAGACGGAATCTGTTTCTGACTTTGACCCCCTTCCAGTCGTTGTCGCCAGGCAGCCCGCGTGGTGGGATGGTTCGGAATCCAAGATGGAACACACGCCAGCCCCACGAGAACGTCTCCGACGTGCCAGGGCCTCTGCCGCCGAATGGGACGCCGCACTGACCGAGGCGGTTGGTACGATTACGACTTCCGCCGGCGTTGCCCGAAGCACTACGAATCCCGCGCAGTGGATGGCGGCGTTGAATGGAGCCATGTCTGCGTCCAGCACCGCTCCGCCTACTACCGATGAACCCGCCGAGCAGCAAATCGAGCAGGAGCAGCTGTACATTGAGCAACAACAAGGGGGGGAGCAGCAGTACGAACAAGCCCAATATGCACAGGGAGTTGAGCAGGAAGACTCGGCGTCTCCAGAGCCGGAGCAAGTCATGAGCCCTGCGCTCCCAATTCCCGCGTCCCAAACCCCTCGCCCCCTCTGGTCTGCCCCTGCCCCTGCAGTGTCCGGCAACACAGAATCAATGACCTGGATACCTCCCACCAAGCCTCCCGTCCACACCCACGACACGACACCGTTGACGCCCGAGGATGCGGTCTCTCGCCACCTCCGTCTCAAGCGTATCAACATCCAGTCAACAACCAGACCAGTCAGCTTCGAGGGACAGTTCATGTGGAACGCAGTCTACGGCACTGAATTGTCTCGTGTCGTTCCCCGGGGCGACGGACGCAACTGGCTCGAAGTTGTTGTGTAGACCCGTGCGGACTGGACTTGGATGTACCCTTCGCCAGTATGTTGGCGGAGAAGGAAAAAAAAAGTACCGAAAACACATTGGAGAAAGAGGGTAAGAGGCTCGTTGGACTCTGGAAAAAGTACGGAAACCAGAGAGAAGGGGGCGGACTTTACAGCGTCGTTGGACTGCGTCAATCCTTGCAGAGCAGGAAAAAGCATGGCTACGAATGTAGCATGCTATTCTATATATCCATCTTTTCCCAATCTCCTTGTTCTTCATCGACCCTGTCAGGTTCCTCTCTGTTGGATACCCCACCCCCCTTTGTATGCAGACTGTACTACACAAGGTGCACCAAGATAAATTAATAGTGCCTCTCTATGTGGCCATTCGATCGTTTATCCAACCATCGGTTCTCTTCGGAAGTGATGTGAAGATGTTTCTGTGGAGTAGCAGTGTTTTACTTTTATATACTCATCTAAGCCCACTCCACCGGGTTGACAGACTTTGCCAGTTTGACATACGTCCAGGTCATGCAATGTCACATCTAGGATGCCTCCAAACATCCATCTTCGTGCTTTCATGTCCCGTGTCGAGACAGCCCAGTCAGCTACTCTGTTGGTCCGTAAAAAGGTGACGGTAGTAGACCAACAGACAGCCGCATTTGTTGTGCTGTCTTTTTCTTTCTTTCTGCTTTTCCTGCGAATCTAACGGTAGTACAATGCCCAAACCAAGAATTTTAGTGTAGGTAAGGAAAAGGGTTTTTGAGCCACATGCTAATCCCATCAACTGGCTTTTTCATGGAGACCTGCAGAACAGACCGTCTCAGTGGGCCTTCTCGTATCCGTGCCGCTTTCGTTTTCTGTTCTCCATATTGTCATTCCACCATGCCATTTGTGCCAATTCTAGGCCGAGTGGTTGTCCTGCCCTGCAGTCCATCCACGCGAACCTGGGGTTCGTCCGCTAAGCTCAATCACGTGATTACGTCGTCATAAGTTCCTCCTCATCGAGCGGCTCTTTTGGCCTTCAAACAACAGGGCCTACTGTAATCGGGCTGGTCGACCTTTTCGCCAGTCGCAGAGGCATCGCAAGGCGTGTTCGTTGCGATCGGGCTGACACGCGGGACGGCCTCTTGTTTATGGTCGGGCGTCGCAGCGCAGGCAGTCAAGAAAAGACAAAACAAATAAAATCCGAGACCCCTAAGCCGTCGCTATGCAGACAAAATCAACAATATTCGTACATGTACAAGACTCGACAGCCAGCCCAAGGCCACAGTGGGCCGCGTGTGGTACCAGGAACAGACAGTCAAAGGCTGCCTGTCTGTCGTATCCTCAAAGTGCCTACTCTCAGCTGACAGTCATCATTTGCATCCGTTGGAGGCCATTCGATGGCGACGCATCCACTGAGCCTCGACTGAGTACAGAATTGGTGCTTCGACTATGGGGAAGCTTCTTTGGCGGACTAGACGGCGACGGCGTATGCTCTGGTGTGAAGACGCGAGTGAAGGCTGGGCTGTCATTGTGCTGCCGGGGCGTTCGCGCAGGACTCGACGTAAGTTGATCTGCTCGTCGCACAACCTCGGATAGGGTGTCTCGCAGATCACTGGCTCGCTTGACCAAAGCTTTGAGGCTGTTCGTGCCGAAGTGAAGTTTGTCGTCATGTCTGGAGTCTGATACAGATTGCTGCATGGCGTCCAATACAGACCTTACGATGTCGGTGACATCGTGACCTCCGACGTTGATGTTATTCTCGGGCGTTTTGGGTCTTGCAGCTGCGATTTCGTCTGGCGACATGTTGTTTCCACCGAAGATGTCGTCATCTGGCGAGAAGACTGAACGTCTACGACCGGCAGGACGCTCGCGTATGACGGCAGTCTTTGACACATTGATCTCGTGGATTTCGTCAAATGGGTCTTCTTTCTCAAGAGGCGCAGGCGAAGCGGCATCAAAACCTTCCATGAATCGCTCGCTCATGACAGATGAGGAGTCCACATCCATGCCTTCCAGCTCATCCTCATCTGGTGATGCCAGAGCGATGATGCCCTCTGCTTCTTTCCAGAGGCCCGCGGTTGACCCTCCGAGCATGTCGAGGTCCCGTCCATGACGACATAAACGCTTCAAGTCATTGACAAGAAGTGACAGCTCTCTGATGTGGCCGGTATGCTGCTTCAGGCTGGGCTGAGATGCCTGGATGGAAGCAGGAACAACCATTGCGAATGCGTCGCTCAAGTTCTTATCTTCCGTCTCGTTGCCACCGAACTCGAAGTCGTCGTCCCAATCCTCACTCGCAGTCTTGGTCCCCAACCCCCACGTCCCGAATTTCTGGGACGCTATTGACGAGTTGTCGGCGATATCGTGAACGACAGGCACACTCTGACTACGAACGTGCATTGCGGTGGGGCCCTTGCGGACAACCGTACGGCCGCCTCTGATATCCAATTCCTTACCATAGGCGGTCTTGGGACGGAAAGCAGTGCCATGCTCGGGTTTTTCGTGGCTGGACTCGCTCCAGTCAAAGATGTTGCTTCGGGGCCTCTCGCTTGGGTCATGCGAGACATCAGCCATGCCGTTGCCGCTGATGTTGGTGAGGGCCATGCGGAGGTTTGGGCTCACGCCGCGCGAGTGCATCGAGCCAGGAGGGGATAGTTGATTGCCGTAGAACATCTCATCGCCGTCGCGAGCCCAGTCGTCGAAATCGTCCTCGATTGACAAACGGCCGAAATCTTTGCTGCCGAGCGAGTACTCGTTTGAAGGTCGTTGAAGACTATAGCGCGGGGCCACAACGCCAGAATCTGGTCGAATTCTGGGTTCGTGATTGGCGCGAACCGGTGTCGGAATGCTCTCGTCCTCTTCCATGATCCTATCGTCGACGTCCCACGAGTGGCCGAGGATCTCTTGAATTGACAGGCGCTTGGTCTTGGTGTTGCCTGCCGTACCTGGAGGAGACTCGTCGTACATAGACTCGACTGGGGTCTCGAGTGCGCGGGTCACCCCAGAGGCCGCAGTGCGCAGGGAATCGAACATGGTGTCACTCTTGAAATCGGTATCCTCCTCATCGCCTGAGATGAAGTCTCGCGCTTCGAAGTCGGAGCTGTTCATGGTTGAGCTTCGGTCTGTTTGGGTGCCACGGTAGTAAGCAGCGATAGCTGCCGAGCCCTGAGAGCTGCCTGAAGGCTGGATTGATCGAGGTGACGGGGTGGGACCACCTGTCGAACCTAGTCGAGAAATATCGACGTTGAAGCTTGAGAGGCGGGATAGTGGCGGTAAGGGTGACGACAAATTTCGGCTACGGGATAGGAAATCGGCGGTCGCTTCCGGGTCTTGGGCGTTGGGAGCTGCTTGATTGCGTTGCAATGTGTGGATGTCGTCTGCAAGCCCGTGGCTTTCTTGGGCTGGGTCTTCGGTGGCGCTCACGGGTGCAGAAACATGGCGCTGGTTTCCACCCCTCAAATCCGCGCCGCGCTTTGTACGTCGAAGGCTCCCCGCCCTCGGAATCCAATTACTCGGCGAAGAAAAATGCATTGACATGGACCGCCTCGAGCGCTTCGTCGGCGTATCTTCAGGCGTTGCGGAAAAGTTCTCGTCGTTCGCGTCTTCGTCCACCTTCTTATCCTCTCTTTCCTCGTCCTCGTTTTCCCTGTCTTTCCCGTCCTGCGCGACCTCAACGGCCTCTTGTTTTTCCACGTCTTCAGGGCTGTAAATGTATTCTAGCTCTGCGTAATCGCCAAGCTCACCGCGGCGAACTAGGTAAATATCTCGGCTATCTCCGCCCGGAACGAGGATTCGCTTCGTGGTCGCCGACGACCGAGTGCTGGGGCTACGGTCTATCAGGCGATCAGAGGCACTACGTGTGACGACATTCGCCCTGCGACAATGAAAGAACGATGTCCACTTTGTCGCTGATTTGGGCCGCGACTGGTGTGAGACTTCGTTCTGCATCGGCTTCGCTGGTAATAATGTGGAGCCGTCCGCTTCGCCGGGAAATTTGAACTGATCAAAGGAGAATTTGGGATCGTTTGTTGGTTCACCGAGGTGAACGTCGTGATTTATCTGGTATAGCGTGGCGGACCTCTGGTGGCTTGTGGCAGGTCTACGAAGGCTGGGTAGATGGGTCCTAGAGCGACGGCGCGTTACAGGGCCATTCTGGTGGGCTGATGGCGGCCTCTTCACCAGCTTATTGGGAGGTAGAGGCGGTGGAACCGAGCCTGTTGGGGATAGAATCGGAGCGCCTGAGCCGTGGGAGAAGGCAATGGACTGATTGTCGAGACCGAGACTGGATCTAATACTTCCGTGCTGAGATAACGGACGTAGGGACAGGCGTCTCATCCACGAGCCGTTCGATGAGACGGAGTCTCTTGTTTCTTCGGCATGTGAAGGTATTGCGGAATCACCTGACTTGACGACAGAGGCCCTCCGACTCTGAAGAAAAGAGGGCGGGAAGTTGAAGTGCTGGCTGAGGGGCCGAGGGGGACGCGACGAGTCGTTGCCGTTGGCGGTGACGGGGATCTGGTTGGGTAAGGTAGGATAGCGATCGTCTGTTGTGGGCGGCTGCTGGGAGAGAGAGCTGGTGCCGGGTCGCGAGACGGACACACCGCTAGGAGGAATGTCTTGATCCGGGACTAGTTTTCTCCTTGCAGAGGAATGCCGCGCAAGACTCGCATCGTCGGGATGAGCAAAAATCAAGCCGAGCGCCGCTCCAGCAACGGCAGTTCCTGTTCCTACGAGCTAGAGACGCGATGTGGTCAGCCTCTGGGTTGGGCCAGACGCAAATAGATCAGGGACACCATGCGACGGAGAGGGACGTGGGAAATGAGTCGACCCCGTCAATGAGATGTCGCGTTGGCTGGAGAGTAAATGTTTTCAGGCGGGAGTTGGGGATATGCCTGCGGAAGCCGCCACACAAAATGGATAGGCTCAAACTCACACTGGGAACGGTCTGCATGTTTGCAGGGCCTTGACAATCTACTCTTCGGAGGACCAGGGCGTGAGGCTGAAGACGGGCATACGGGCGGGAGAGTCTGGGGCGGTGTCGAAAGACGAGGTAAGCATCGTCAAGACATAGGAGCCAATGTCAGGTCGGGTTATTAGGAATGCGCGTCGAGGTCGGATTTGGTGTTGTGCTGTGTGGGGTTTCGCGACAGGGAATCGGCGACGGCGGTTACGAGGACGGACAAGAAGTAGATGCGGATGACCAGGTAAAGGGAGGGCCGAAAGAAACTGAAGGCGAAGACAAACGGAAAAGCTGAGATGGGACAAGTGAAAACGAGAGCCGAGGATCAAAGGGGAAGGGCGTGAGGCGAGTGGGCGCAGATCGAAGAGTTGATGGTGAGGAAGCTGGCGATGTCTACAGATGGGTTGAGGACTCGCGCGGATGCCAAACGGAAGTGGAGGAGCTGAGGTGTCAATGGATGGAATTAGCCCCTCCACACCAGCCAGAACATGGCAAAATGGAAAAGCGAATGCAAGGAAAATAGATATCGTCGTCGCGTAGCGAAGAAAAGAGGAAGCGTGGGAGTGGGTTGGCGACGTCAGAACAAGGACCGACAAGAGGAAGGTAAGGTAAGGAAAGGTAGAGCAAGGCGACGCAAGCAAGGCCAGGTGAGAAAAGAGGGTCCAGTCAATGGGCAATGGAGGCCGACCCCGTCGCGTGGGAGTGGGAATGGAAATGCCAATACCAATGCGATGGGGAGTAGAAGTGGGTTTGCGCACTCCGTATGGGTGTGGAAGACGGACTTGTCGTTCAGACGAAATCGAGGCCCAAGTGCCTGCACCAGGTACCACACTAAACAGACTACCTAGGTAGGCACTACCTGTACGTGATGACCTGCGCACTGCCTAGGCAGGTATCGAAGGCACTTACTGCCATGGCAAGTAAGCACCTAAGGTACCTACCTACCTAGGTGCCTACGTGCCCTACCTAGCTTACCAAGGTACGAAGGTACGGTACCTTATTTACTCAGACAGGACGTCCTTTTGGCCGCTGGTACTACTGCGCACTACTGCGTACAACTGGTGCTGCTGGAGCTGGCGCGTGGGTGCTGCGTAGCATCAGAAAAGATGCAGAGGCTCGACAGAGTCGAGAGAGCTGAAGCAGGGTCGTACTACCTGCTTTGGATTGGTCCATGCCTAGTAAAACAAAGGGCCAGGGTCAGGACGGAGACGAGAGGATTGGGAAAAGAGGAGACGATGTCGATGGGATGGATGATGGTGGTGATACGGAGCACGGATACAGAGGTACATGGAAGGGAAATCCAACATCTGCCAATCATCACACATGAGCACGCATTAACCAAGGCAACTACCTACAAAAGTACGGATACGGGCAGAGTACCTTTAGATAGACATGCACCTATGTTGTGACAGTGAGTGGAATCCAAGGCGCCTGAAGCAAGCCCGCGATTTCGGCCACAAGTGACCACACGGATAGGAGAAGGTAGGTACTGATGACCTGCCTGCCTATGGACTACCTACCTGTGCCTAGGTACCTACTTGATGTTCCTTAGAAATACCCACTACTTCCTTGGGGCCGCAGGAGAGAGGAGCATGGCGACTCTCGTCGAGGAACCTATGTATACTAGGTACCTACCCTACCTAGGTAGCAGTAACCTCAGGCTCCCAAAGGCAAGCCGCGCAGTGTTACCTTTGTCGAACACTTGGAAGCTCTCCCCGGCGCGTCTAGGTACATACTTGGTGTTTGTTGTTGCTGTCAGGACCCTCTCGGTCCTCCGCGTCGACCGGGAGAGGGCAAGTACGGAGCGCCGGGGTGCCTGGCCTAGCGTAAGCTTGTCGGGGGCAAGACACGCATCAAGACGCCTTGGTTTCCAACTTCCAACTTCAACTGACTACCTAGTTGAGCGCGTCCATAAACTCGTACATGGGCAGGGCACCTTACAGGCGACAGATCGATGCATTGGAGGCAGACCGTCAGTGGAGCCCCTAACGCAACGCAAGGAATGGCTGCTGGCCCGAGGATCTGAGCTAGTAACCTAACTATACTAACCGGCCGCACAGCCGTTGGCCCCCGTCCGGAGGCGTGAGGAAGGTGCCAGCCTCTGTGCAATTGGCAGCTGCGTACGGACACAGCCAACAGCGTACCTACCTAGGTAGTGCCTACGCAGTACATAGGTCATTAGTAGGCAGGCGCCGAGTCCTGACGATGAAAACAATGGTAGCACAACTCCGAGAAAGAATATTTGTAATGCGTTTCTCTACACCCGCCTGAGGAAGCGGCTGGCTGTAATGAGAGTAAGGTAGTTTGCCCTGCTCAACTGCACGCTTAGCAAGGCTTGCGACAGCATGGTAGAGAGAGGAGCGGCATCCTACTGCAACGAACCGTCGCTATTATCGTCCTGTTCTTTGTTTTCTGCCTCTTTCCCGCCTCAATCAACGACGACTGTGACGAGAACCTTACGTAGTATTGCGCACCTACTTGCAATATAGCCGTCCGTTCCTAATCGTATTACTGCGTAGCCTAGGTACTTAGTAATTACTCCGTAAGGTCGTTGTACCTAGGTAGGTATCTTAGGACAGATGCTTTTCCAGCCTCTCCAAGTACCTACCCAGCACGAGCACCGCGGCGAAACCGCCTCGAAAACCACATCCCCTCATCTGCCCATTGCTTCTTTGTTTTACTTCTACTATGCAATACTGCGTACGTATTGTGCAGCCCTTGAGCCTTTGCTAACCCAAGGCGACACACTTCGCTGAAGCCGGTCCAGCCCAATCCTCAGAGCAGGTAGCATGGAACGCCCACGGCGCCCCCTGGTTCCCGGCCCATATCACAGACAGCGATGTAATCATATCCCTGAAAGGTGTTCCCGAGGGGGGAAAGCACGAGAGGCACGGGAGGCCAACCCGGAACTCATCGATCGTTCTTAGCGCGGACCGGCTGAGACCTGCAACAATTTCATTTCATCCCGGAAGGAAGCCTGAGCCATCAAGCCAGCCAGCAATGTGCTCCCTACTGTGGTAATCTCTGCGCACTATCTACAAAGGACGACGGTAAGTGAGAGTAGAATCAGAGACGAGTTGATATACGTCGAGCATTAGGTTTTCTGCTCGGGTTTTCCTTTTCTTCTTTAAACTTATGGGGCATGCTCTTCGCTTGCTTGGCCTACGGTAAAGCTGGAGGGGCCTGAAGACCAATTGCAACCAATGGAGCATTTTCACGTACGCAGTACACATATCGGAAACCAGACGCATGTTGCAACTCGGCCAGAGTACGGCACTCCAGTGTATTGATGTCCCAAAGGTTGACGGGAGTCAAGCTCACACAGCATGAGCCACGCTCGCTTCTCCCCTGACAAGTGTGCTGCGAGTCCTATATCTATCTGTTCTACCATTTGTCATCGTGCGGGCACGGGCGGACACAAGGCCGTCTGCATTGCCCATGCCAACCGCCAAATTTGCCTTGCATCCTCGCGCTCGTGCCACTCTCGCTACTGTGTAATATCAGTCGTAGGAGTCGTTCGCCAAATCATGCATGACCGCCATCCCAAGGATTCCATCCCATTAGGGCGCGATCCTCCAACGGGCATAGAGCATGTCCCGAGCCCAGACCAGCTCTGATTCAAACCCTGTTCCAGATGGTCGGTGTTGGGACAAACCGATACCTTCTAGAAGTTTAGGGGCCCGGCTTCAAGTTCGTCTAGAATGAATCCGAGCTCTGCACAGATCCAAACACTGCAAAATACCTGGTAGATGCTCTTTGATACCGAGTGACCCGCGGCGTTGCTTTTCCTTACTCTCATATCAGCAGCGTGTCACCGCACATGCCATTTAGCATTCTCTACGGATACTACTATGGTAGCTGAAGGCTGCTGCCATCTCCGGCGATCTCTGTACCACCAGAGACATGCCACATCACTGCGTGATGCCACAAGCGCCCGTCAGCCAGGCCCCATGGTGACGAGGTGACATGGAGCATGGGTCACCCCTGGTCTTCTCAATGGGCCGCCTACTGGCCTGTGGTTCCGGACGTGGTTATCAACAAAAACAACGGACGGACGCAGCAACAAGCAAAACAATAAACAAGCTACCCAACTCGGCCCCCTGCGCCTGGCCGGCGCTATTATCTCTTTGCGATACCAAGATACAGTAAGCTGCACCTGAAGAGCTCGGCCTGATGTTCGATTTGGGGCAAGATAACCGCAAGAAAAAGCAATTGAACATGGCGAGAACCGACCGAGCAAGAGAAAGCTCTCATAACGCGCCCCTCTACCCTGATGTTGCTGTAGGCAGCCGTTGCCAATGAATGCCCATTGCAGTGGCAACAAGCGACGACGAGAATTGCTCTACCAGCCTCACTATCGTCCCAGCTTCGTGTCGGTGGTTTCCCGCCTCGTGATTTTTCGGCCTACATGACGCCTGTGCCTGTGCCCAGCTTACGTAGTACCTAGTTTGCCAATGACCCACCCATAGATTGTCTTCTACGTCCCTTGCTTCTTCCAACTGAGAATCCAGAACAGTAGATTGGAACTGGTCCACCTTTTTCGCCCCAACGCCGGCCGCCACATTGCGGCGGCATGCATGCAATTCTTCGAAAGATGTTTAAAGTACTCGTGCGGATACCTACACAAATATGCGTTGTTGGACTCTGACCTACCAGCCAACTCTCCCAGCCACCCCTCGTATTGCAATCTAAATATCCAGAGCCTGACAAGTTGAGCCTCCAAAGTTTGCGGGTGCAGTGCGGGTCGCATCCACCAGGTTTCAGCTCTATGGGATCGCCCAAGTCGCCGATGTATAGGAATGTTCAGATCGTCGTGGTCGTGTAGCTTTTCTGGGGTATTGTGATGCCGACTTGAAAGGTCGTCTGTCCAACGCTTGGAAACGCTCGCGCCGCCCGCAGAGCTACCTTAATAGTACCTGGGCTGCCTCTCAAATGGTTTGCATGGCCTTGAGATTTCAACAAGACCTGTACCACGATAATATGCCTGCTGCGCCGTGCCCCCCGCGGCCGGCCAACTAAGCCGGGCCCGCAAGCGGTCCGGCCGACGAGTTGATGCCAAGCCGAGACATGCGCTGCCTTGGGGAAGTTGTAAATTGGCCGCTTAGCCCGCACTGTTTCTCTGCCGTTACGCCGCCTTAAGCCTGTTTCGGCAGAGACAAACGAAACACGGTCATGAGGTTGACTTTGTGGGTTTACCACAGCTACTTGAGTACTTGGTCGACCGCCAAGTCTAGAGTCCATCATGAAGCCTGTTTGGGTTGGGGTGTACATACCACGACAGGTTGGCGCCTATAAGGTCTTCTGCGCGACTCTCATTTGCCCGCGTCTATCTGAGGAAGGAAAAGCACGTAAACGACGGATCTGCCCTGCCCATTCGAAATCCCAGCAAGTTGCGACATGAAGCTAGCCATGCAACATCAGCATCAGCGCGGAACCAATCGAGCGCCATGGATTGCAGAAGCTGAACGCTCAGGGCTCCAGCAACTGCCAATGCCCCCTCCTTTCACCGACTCGCTGCCATGCTAAGGATTTTAGCAGATGAAGCGAGTAACACTTGAAACGACAAGAGAGAGAAAAGGCCTCCGCCCGCAGCCGCGCGCGGAGCTATACCGCCACCCCCAAAAAGAGAAAGAAACCAAAAAAACGAAGAAGAAAAGAGAAAGGTGGGTGGGTGGAATTTGGGGGCTCTCGTCAACGTACGGATGCACATCAAGTAGTTGCGCCGTGCCGAGATGATGAAGTTGTTGGGTTGCCGATCTGCTCCGGTGGCCAGCACGGACGAAACACGAGAAATCGGACAGCGCATTTTCGGCCGCACAGCAAATGAACTTGCGTCAGCCTGGTGGTTCTACGCAGTATGTCCATATATGTAGCCGATGCGGAGCCATGTTTTCTTTATTTTCTTGGATTGTCGGGGCAAGCACTGCGTAGCTGACCAGCTGACGATCCTGTTCTGCGAGGCGTGCAGGCATGGTTGCCAGCCGAGTCTCGATACTCTATATTTAAGGCCGCGAATCGACATCCTCTCGGACAAGACATCAGCCAAGTCGACGGCCTCTGTTGAATGAAAATATGGGCTACGCAGAAGTCGGTGTCGAAAGCTCTTCTCAAAGGCTTGCATGCTGGAACCTGTATTCGTACATCGTGGTATGTTGCAGGCGCTTGAACCCAAGTATACCACAGTGTCTTTCTTGCAAGGCACATGAAGTGGAAAGGGCTTCCATCGACAGGAATATTGCGCTCGACGGCGTGTACTCAGCTGCCGACCGGTAGTGACGGCATACGTACGAAAAGGAGGCATTTGACGTTTCAATGCACTTGTTTTCCAGTTTCGTCACCGGCGATAATAGTGTAAGAAGTACGTGGGTGACATTCTGGATTGAGCTCAAGGGCTGTTGGCCTAGGAACCAATACGACTCACCCCTGTGCAGACAGCTGAGGAACACAGCAGGGCACTAAGTACTACTACGGTAGAGTCGTTCAAGCTTGGATGCAGTACGGGTACCATGCAGAGCGATACATCCTGACTACTCCGTATGGGCCGATGGGGAAATGCCACCATTGGGTTGGTTGTGATCCGCAGACGCATATGAGGAGACAATGACCAAAAAGTGACCCGGGCACGATGGTGTGGATCTGCGCCTGAGAAACGCCGCGAGGGCCAAGCTTACGGAGTATTCTCCTTGCATTCGGGATTCCTTTGCCTTTGAGAATGTGGTTCCCCCGAATAACGCGTATGTACTCTGTAATGTGGTAGTATACTCCGTGCTCCGTACATTCAAGCGGCTGCTTGAAAATCGCACAACGCTAATCTTTGGGCAATTTTGATCCGAGACATTTTAGTTGCGTTGTCACTGCTGAGAGCTCGTTTCCGCTGCGACCTGACGACCAGGCAAGACATACGTCCATGAGGCCATTCTGTGGGTTGAGATCCCACGGAACACCAAGATGATGTATTTGTACGTGGCTGGAAATCGCTTTCCAAAGTTCCTCTGGGACATGGCGCGGCAGCAATTGGAGCTTCCTTTTGACAGAAGTGTTGGGATTCAGGAACCATCCGCCCATCAGCGGCACCTGACCTGGCTAGGCTATGGGTCTCTGGGTGCAGCATCAAATAGCCCTCCACCAGCCCGCGAGCTGACGAAGCGCGCGGCGCAATGCAGGTGTGCAAACCAAGTCCCTCTGCGACGCCATCTCCCAGTCGCGGTCCTGCACCTACGCTGATGTCTCGACCTAATCCGCGGTTTTGGGTCGACTTCATCGAGCATCCGGCCTGTCGGGCTCGCTGGATGACACAAGCTGCCCGGCTACGAAGGGACGCCGATCCTTCATTGCCCTGCAAATAGCATATATTACTTGTAGGGAAAGTCGTACAGGAACCAGTACTGCAGATGAGGCAGTCTTTCGGATTCCAAAAGTGTAACATGCTCACAACAGTTGGTTGCATTGTCTAACGAAAAATGAACTGAATATGTCGTGCTTGTGATTGCTGACATAAGCCGATCGGCCCTTGAAATGTTGACGGTCCGAAAATGTTCCCAGTGACATCCGATGGACGGGAGGTAGGTCCCGCCACGGCCAGGGCACCGAAAAAAACGGCCTACAGGCCCCGCATTGCTCAAATCAACGTCGACGTGGACCTATTTGAATCTCACTCCACACGTGAGCGTTGCACACCATACACGAGAAACCCATCCATCACAACCGCTCAAGTGACGGAAGCAAGGCTCGGACTGTCTGTTGTCTCCCGACGGATTCAGATTCGGAGTTGAAGTTTGCGACTCGGATCAGAAGCTGCACACACCACTTAAAGTCTTACCGTCACCACCCTTCACATCAGAACATGGAGGCCGAAATCCGAACTCTTCTGCCCAATGTCGATCCGCTGCTCTCCGAGTACTCGGTGGGATACCTGACCCATGCATCGACGCTTTGGTCCGATGAGGAGGAGCTGTCTGGTCCCTCGCCACTCTCCGAGGCTGCATTCGCCGTCACTGAGTTGCTCCTCTCTGCGTCTGGCAACCCCGACTCCAAGCTTCAGCAGAAAATCGAACAGCTTGTTCAAAAATGGGTGGACAAGTACAGCGATATCAACGGCACCCAGCGAAGTGGCCCATCAGCCGTAAGGCGACTGGATCAGACCTTCCAGGTCGGCTCACAGCGCAACATGTCGTCGACCCTAGGTGTTGCCACCGGTGCTGTTGACCTCGAATCGGCCAATGCACGTAAGGTCGAGTCTAAAGTAGACAGGAAGAAGCTTGAGAAGGCGGAACGGAAGATCGCTGCCAAGCAGCAGAAGAAGACGTACAAGACCGTCGAGTATGAGGCTTCTAAGCTGCTCAACCAGCCCGAGTCCACCCAGTCATACGAGGAGTTCTACATGGCGGTCAACCCTCTGCAGCTTGGCGCTACAGGCGGCAACAAGACGAAGGACATCAAAATCGACAACGTGGATGTGTCCATTGGCGGAGTGCGCATTTTGACCGACACGAACTTCACCTTGGCCTACGGCCACAGGTATGGTCTCGTTGGACATAACGGAGTGGGTAAATCCACGTTGCTTCGCGCACTGGCCCGCAGAGAGTTGCCCATTCCGCCTTACATCTCTATCCTGCACGTCGAACAGGAGGTAGGGCATTCCTTCCAGCCGTGCACGAACGCCGTCTGACATGCCAACAGCTCACTGGTGACGATACCCCTGCCATACAAGCCGTCCTGGATGCCGACGTCTGGCGCAAGGTGCTTCTGAAGGAACAAAATGTGAGTGGTGGAAGTCCCGAAGAGTGTCCCCCGGCAGAAAATACTCAACGATGACAGGAAATTACGCAAAAGCTGGCCGATATCGAGGCTCAGCGCGCATCTATGGCCGATACTTCGGCCGACGCTGCTAAGCTGGACCAAGACAGAGAGGTCCAGGACAACAGACTCGGCGACATCCAGGCTAAGCTGGCAGAGATGGAGTCCGACAAGGCTGAATCGAGGGCCGCAAGTATTTTGGCCGGTCTGGGTTTCTCGGCCGAACGCCAGCAGTATGCGACCAAAACCTTCTCCGGTGGTTGGCGTATGCGTCTGGCTCTGGCGAGAGCACTGTTCTGCGAGCCTGACTTGCTTCTTCTCGACGAACCCTCCAACATGTTGGACGTTCCTTCCATTACTTTCTTATCGAACTACCTTCAAGGATACCCCAGCACAGTGCTTGTCGTTTCTCACGACAGAGCTTTCCTCAACGAGGTTGCGACGGACATCATTCATCAGCACTCTCAGCGCCTGGACTATTACCGCAGTGCAAACTTTGAGTCCTTTTACGCAACTCGCGAAGAACGCAAAAAGACAGCCAAGAGGGAGTATGAAAACCAGATGGCCCAGCGAGCCCACTTACAGGCCTTCATCGACAAGTTCCGATACAATGCGGCCAAGTCATCCGAGGCGCAGTCGCGTATCAAGAAGTTGGAGAAGATGCCTGTTCTCGAACCTCCCGAGACCGAATACAGCGTCAAATTCAAGTTCCCTGACGTCGAGAAGATGTCACCTCCGATTATCCAAATGACGGGTGTCACCTTTGGCTATTACCAGGACAACATCCTGTTGCGCAACGTCGACCTTGATGTCCAACTAGACTCTCGTATCGGCATCGTCGGACCCAACGGTGCTGGTAAGACGACGGTGCTCAAGCTGCTGATTGGCAAGCTATCGCCCACGTCAGGTCTTATCTCCCAGAACCCGCGCCTGCGTGTTGGTTTCTTTGCCCAACATCACGTTGATGCGCTGGATCTTACCGTGAGCGCAGTGAGTTTCATGGCTAAGACATATCCGGGCAGGACGGACGAAGAGTACCGCAGACAGCTCGGTGCTTTCGGCATTACGGGCACGACTGGTCTACAGAAGATGGAGGTGCTTTCCGGTGGTCAGAAATCGCGTGTGGCGTTTGCCTGCCTCGCTTTGACCAACCCTCATATCCTGGTACTCGACGAGCCTTCCAACCATCTTGATATCGAAGCCATGGATGCTCTGGCCGAAGCCCTGAGGGAGTTCCAGGGTGGTGTACTGATGGTTTCTCACGATGTGACCATGCTGCAGACGGTATGCACATCGCTTTGGGTTTGCGATGGTGGCACAGTCGAGAAATTCCCCGGAGATGTCCAGGCATACAAGAAGAGGATCGCTGCACAGGCGGACGCTGCTGGTGTAGTCAAAGCTCATTAGATGTAGTCAGACAAAAGCTAGAGGTACGGTGCTTCGTCGTCCATTGCAAAAACTTGTTTCTCGTCTTCGTCGTCTGTTCCTATGGAAAGTATACCAGCAGAATGCGAGTTTGGAGAGTGTCGAGCTCGCGAAGGAAATCGGCGAATGGCGTTTTACCGTGAGCCCAGTTGAGGGTGGTGGACACGCCAGTGGATACTAGGCTGGTTGACTTCTCTACTAATTTGGCGTTTCTCATGAGCAAAGGCAACTTTGTGTGTTGGCGCATCCCAGTTCCAATTGCTCATCGGATCTTTCAAGCAGGCTGATGGCACGCTACCAAGTATGTATCAGACTGAGCTGCCTGCCTTCCACACGACGGACGGCTTGAGTTCCAAAGACGACCGACATTTCTGGCTGGCTGACTGTGCTGGGTGTGAGGAGCTTCAATGATTTGACTCAAAGCCAAGCTCAGCAGTTCCAAGCTCATCAGAACGCAGACGGCTGCCTACATAGGCACGATCATACCTAATGCTCGTTTGCAGTATTCCATGAGCATTATCGTAAAGTCGTTGCTATATCGTACTTAGTCTGAGATCCCAAAAGGACAAGGGGGGGGACTGCTCCCGTCGTGTCTGACAGTAAGAAAGGCGGGTACGTACTTCCGGCGACTTAAGACCCCACTGCCAATTGGCTTTTAGGCGGGTGTCTCGCGCTAAGCTATACCCAATCAAGAGCGTGCACGGGCCCGAATAGTAAACAAGCGAGCTACACCCCTTCCACTACCCCTTCCCTCTGGCCTCGCTGGCGGCTGGGTGGCCTGCAGCTGGTCCCGTCGCTCTACTCTCCAACTCGCCCCGTGGCGGTGAACAAAATCACATCCACCTAACAAACAAAAATCCAACAACCTCTTCCCCTACCTTTCCTCGACCTCATCCACCCTCCACCAACCCCGTCCTTGAAGCTTCGCCTAGCTTTCAAGCAAAGAATCATTCTTCAGTGTCGGCCATAATCAGCTCACGGCTTTCCGTTATTCAAAATGCGTGAGATTGTAAGTCACTCGCTCTTCCCCTCAAAACAACGCCCTCTGCGACGCGTCCGACTACCCGGCCCCTGAACCACCGCCGAAAACCCACCGATCGCGATCTTTCCTCAATGCCAATGGACAACTCCTTCGTTCACCACGCTGACATGGAATCTTCTCAAAAATAGGTCCACCTCCAGACCGGCCAGTGCGTAAGTCTCTCTCCCAGTGCCCAACCCGACGGCTTGGATGCGGGGCTAACTGCTTGAACAGGGTAACCAGATTGGTGCTGCCTTCTGGTGCGTAAATAGACGTCGGCGACGCGGCGGCAACGATGCCTTGTACATGACGAATATTGACAACACAACAGGCAAAACATCTCTGGCGAGCACGGCCTCGACAGCAATGGCGTGTATGTCACTAGCTCTAATCAGGCCACGTCAAGACTGGACGGCTAATGTCTGCGAACAGGTACAACGGCACCTCGGAGCTCCAGCTCGAGCGCATGAGCGTCTACTTCAATGAGGTTTGTTATCCCGTAGCCCCGCACGAGACAGCAAAAGCATGCTGACTTGTGCTCCTTCGCAGGCCTCCGGTAACAAGTACGTGCCCCGTGCCGTCCTCGTCGACTTGGAGCCCGGTACCATGGACGCCGTTCGTGCCGGTCCTTTCGGCCAGCTCTTCCGCCCCGACAACTTCGTTTTCGGTCAGTCCGGTGCCGGCAACAACTGGGCCAAGGGTCACTACACTGAGGGTGCCGAGCTTGTCGACCAAGTCCTCGATGTCGTTCGCCGCGAGGCTGAGGGCTGCGACTGCCTCCAGGGTTTCCAGATCACCCACTCCCTCGGTGGTGGTACTGGTGCTGGTATGGGTACCCTCCTGATTTCCAAAATCCGTGAGGAATTCCCCGACCGTATGATGGCCACCTTCTCTGTCGTGCCGTCACCCAAGGTCTCCGACACCGTCGTCGAGCCCTACAACGCCACCCTCTCCGTCCACCAGCTGGTTGAGAACTCCGACGCGACCTTCTGCATTGACAACGAGGCTCTGTACGACATCTGCATGCGTACCCTCAAGCTGTCCAACCCCTCCTACGGCGACCTGAACCACCTGGTCTCCGCCGTCATGTCAGGTGTCACTACCTGCTTGCGTTTCCCCGGTCAGCTGAACTCTGACCTGCGCAAGCTGGCTGTCAACATGGTTCCCTTCCCTCGTCTTCACTTCTTCATGGTCGGCTTCGCTCCCCTGACCAGCCGTGGCGCCCACTCCTTCCGCGCCGTCAGCGTTCCCGAGCTTACCCAGCAGATGTTCGACCCTAAGAACATGATGGCTGCCTCTGACTTCCGCAACGGTCGCTACCTGACCTGCTCGGCCATCTTGTGAGTTCCCGGACTCCCCACACTCGTACTTTCAACGCTAACTGCTCATTTTCCAGCCGTGGTAAGGTTGCCATGAAGGACGTCGAGGACCAGATGCGCAACGTCCAGAACAAGAACTCCTCCTACTTCGTCGAGTGGATTCCCAACAATGTCCAGACCGCTCTTTGCTCCATCCCTCCTCGTGGCCTCAAGATGTCCTCTACCTTCGTCGGAAACTCCACCGCTATCCAGGAGCTCTTCAAGCGCGTTGGCGAGCAGTTCACTGCCATGTTCCGTCGCAAGGCTTTCTTGCATTGGTACACTGGTGAGGGTATGGACGAGATGGAGTTCACCGAGGCCGAGTCCAACATGAACGACTTGGTCTCCGAGTACCAGCAATACCAGGACGCTGGTGTTGACGAGGAGGAGGAGGAGTACGAGGAGGATGCTCCCCTTGAGGAGGAGGTTTAAGCGCACTAGACGCTGCTGAGGACCAATAACGTTACACCCCATTAGTGGTGGAATTTCGCTTCGCGTTTCTGGCTTATCGCCAGAGAATGGGCTCCTAGATATACCTCTCTTAGTAGTACGCGTACGCCTGACGTATCAATTGAGTACGAACCACCAGAGATTTCTCTGTGTACAAAACATTCATTTTACATTTGTTTAAATCTCAATTGATTGGTCACTGTGACTGATCGTAAATAGGTAGGTGAACGATGCGCTGTACAAGTGGAGTATGCATCGAAGAACGTGCCGTGGGTGTCCCCATACGTTTTCGCGCCGCAATCGCAGTTGATTGGCACCAATCGGGAAGAGCTGAACAGTGGGGCCAGATCGGCTGACTAAGGCAAGGAAAAGTTCCTGAAGCTGCTTGACTTAGCATCAGACAAGCAACACGAATGCGCGCATTGGGAGGTAGCTCGCCATTCCACGACCGCAATGCTTGCCCCCAGTCGAGGAATGGCCTTGAGGCAGGCCTTGGCCTCCTTTCCAGCCACGACGATACCGGCCTTTCTGGTACCAGCTCTTCACACTCTGCCACGAAGACAATTCTCCTCGACACCGATACGGCCATCGAAGCTCGGTCGCACGCCGCTCTCGATTCCGCCTGGCGTCGAGATGCTAGTCAGCGAGCCTAAATTGAAGAAGGATCCGACGAGCTACTTGAAGGTGTATAAGAGGACGGTCTCTGTCACCGGCCCTCTCGGTGCGTCTCCTGCAGCGTCATGGAACGAAGGGGCGGGCTTGGATCACTAACTTGATGTGAATAACAGGGAAACTGGAGCTCGAGATAGCCCCCTTTTTGAAGATTGAGCAGGATGCCGAGTCCAACAGGGCGATCTTGAGCGTGGAAGACTCCAACAACAAGGAGCAACGCGAGATGTGGGGTGAGTGCAAGCATCCAGCATCTCTCACGAACACTTCAACCTCCCGCCCTTGTCTCGGGTAATTTGACAACGGTTTGACTAATTTATGCCAATTCCCTCACAGGTACGACATGGGCCTACCTCCAACGCTACATCATGGGCGTCTCCGAGGGCCACACGGCTCTTCTCCGCCTGGTCGGCATCGGGTATCGTGCCTCGGTGGAGCGGCGCAGCGGCAAGGAGGAGTATCCCGGCCAAAACTTCCTCTGCCTCAAGCTCGGCTTCACGCACCCCATCGAGATGGGCATCCCCCAAGGCGTCAAGGTCACCGCGGCCTCTCCGACCCGCATCTTGATTGAGGGCATCGACCGCGAGACGATCATGAGCTTCGCTGGGCGGGTGAGGAAGTGGAGGCCGCCGGAACCATACAAGGGCAAGGGTGTCTTCATCAACGATCAAACTATCAAGCTGAAGCAGAAGAAGATCAAATAGACGACGCGGTAAGAGTTGGGGGTGTTGGCGGTGAGCTCATTGCCACTGCAACGAACATTGATGCAACCGCTACAGCAGCCGAGTACATGGCCTTGGTATGCGTCTGGTGCCAGAGGAGCTGCAGGAGGGCTGTGTATTTTGCTGTATATCACCGAACGGATCGAGGAAGATACATTGTACACTATTTTGATTTACAGATTCTGAAACATGATTTTAATTCAGGTCGTCGAAGTAGCTGCATAGGTGTTTCTACTAGGAGAAACGCATGATTGGCGTCTCTGGCACATTCCTCCCCTTGGTGGATGTCAAGAGGAGCTCGTCAAGACCTGGCTCGGAGGCTTTCATTTGGAGCTATGAGGAAGCAATCGTGAGGTCTTTACTAGAGACATGCGTTGTACCAATCCTCCGGTATATGCATAAGCTACAGCTACTCTACCTTATAGTCGCATTCTGCGCCTCTTTATACGTAAACCTAGATTTCGAGGGGTAGCAACCGTTGCGAAACCCCTAAATCCGCCACTCTGACCCAGTGTCAATGTGGAGACCGCGATCTATCTAGGTACCTTACATAGGAACAACTACGCCTGCCAGGTACCAGGCACAGGACGGCACCTGGCGCTATAAGCACCTAATCACAATGCCGATAGGGAAGGAGCAGATACCTATGCGCATCTCGTTAGGGGCCTCTCGGTAGCGGTTGTACCAGTCGTAGTTACAGAGCTCGCGCGGTCGTGCTCCGTAACAGGTGCCGCCCAGCGAGTCTATCGTCTTCCTCAGGGAATTCATACAGTCCTACAATTCCGTCGCATATCTCGAAAAGTTTCCCTTCCGAGTGCCACCGCCACCACTTCGCACCTCGACAGTCTCTATAACCTCTTTCGACGTCACACAAACAGCCACGAGATGTCTGCCGCACCACAGCTCCGCTCCATCTACCGCTCCCTCCTGCGCGAGCTCCCACCGCGTCCCATCCTGGCCCGCAAACGCTCACCTCTTCATAACCGTCTTCGCGACAGCTTCGCCAACGCCGCCGCCGCCACCCACCGTGCTGAAGCCAACGCAGCAGAGGCCGAGCAGCTCGCCGCCTACCTCCGCGCCCAACGCACATATGTTACCCTCGTCGAGCGATACAACCCTGGTATGAACATGGACGAGGAGGAGCGTGTGCGCCTCACGGCTCGCAGAGTCGGCATGGATCTGCCCAAGGAGTTCCAACGTCAGAGATAGACGTGTACGACCCCACTGCCATGGTCAACTCGACATAATCTGCTTTACGTAGCAAAGCCAGGACCGAACGGGCACCTGTCAACTTCTCAGCAGCTTACCGAGTTAAGCCTGCGCGACGCGCTGAGATCTCGCCGCGCTGTGCTGCAAACCCAAATTCGGCGACGAAAAACGAGAGACACTGGTATATATGAGGCGAGATGACAGCCCCGGGGCCTGCATGTATATGTATCAACACACGGAAGGCGTTGGGCGGATATCCTGATTTAGAGCTCCATAATATCAACATGCTTGTCTTGGTGCCAGCTTCCCCGGGCATGACGTTACAACTCAACTGCAAGCCGTCGTCCATGCTCGAGTCTTGTCACTCAAAGTCCTTCGTAGCGTCAGTCAGTCTTCTCTCAAGGCGTTGTGTGTGTTCACCAAAACGCATGCCCAAGCAACACCTCATCATGAGAATTTTTACAACTCTAAATTTCAGTGGAAGGCCAATGTTCAAGATTCGGTACGTGCGAAGCACAAAGGGGGTATTTACGCTCATTGCAGTTGTGACGACGGCGTTCATAACCCGTCCTCCTCGTTCATATATCACACGGCGCCAGATCAGCTTCAAACGCTGCCTACACCGCCTTCTTCCAACGTCTCGTCCCAACCTCCTGTCTGCAGGAGGTGCTCGCCCAGCGTCTGCTTGACATTTTTTATATTCTCGCCGAGGGCGCTGTGCCACTGTTCTTGCACGACGCGAACCTTCTCCTTGAGGTCATCCGTCAACATTTGACCTTCTTCGCGACGAAGTCCTTGCGCCCGTGCCTCACGCTCCTCGAGTCCGTACTCTCGCCCCTCGTCGTCTTCGACCTCGCTCTGCAGCAACTTGGCCTTTGCGTGCGTCACGGCCTCCTTGACCTCGTGCAGCAGGCAGAGCAGGTTGGTCTGCGACTCCATGAACTGGTACGTGCTCTTCTCTGTGTGTAGAAGCAAGCTGAAAAGGTATTGCAAAGGATGTGAATGGTACGAGGGATTCTCCTCGTACTCCGCCGTCGGAATCTGGATGTTGAAGTCATCCAGATCCTGCGGGATCTTCTCCAGTAACCGACGGAGCGGCGGCGCAATGTCCCAAAAGGCAGATAGCTGCACCTCGACGCCTTGCATGACATTCTGCTCCACGACGGACTGGAACGCTTGCGTTCGCGAGAATACCTCTCGCGCGAACGCCAGTTGACGTTTGGCAGCGTCCTCGGCGAAGAAGGCCTCGGCGTTGCGCAACTTCTCCTGGTTGCCGGCGAGCCTGTATGGAGTCAAGACCACATCGCGGTAGCGGTTGTTGCGGTCCGTAAGAATGTCGTAAATGGCCCGGTGCAACATCTCCCTCGCCTCGAATATCCACTTCAGAAGGGTCAGCTTCTCAAGCAGCTCGGGCTTGTCGTCGCCCTCCTCTTGGGGCATGTCTGCCGCGCTCAAAACGTCGTCAAAGAGACCACTCGCCAGCTTGTCAAAGAGGGCCGTGGCCTTGGCGATGCGTCCCGTCACCAGGTCGTTTAGCGGCATCACGACCTGGGCCTGGAACTGCTCAAACTCCGTTCGCCCAAGCTCCTTCATTTTGCCCTTTTCCGCTGCCAGGGAATCCTGCTCAATGGCCGATGCCTCTGCGAAGGTCATGTTGCCGACGTTGACTTCTTGCTGAAGGTTGTTCCTCAGGGCTTGTCGTCGATCGGCGGACGACTTGGCAGCCTCGTCTCTTTTCTTGGAGCTGGTGAGTTGAAACCTCTCCTTTGTGGCCTCAATCTCTGAAAGGTCACTGAGTTGGCGCACGGCTATTCTCGTTTCCGTGAGTTCCGGGTGGTTATTGTTCACGGCGGGATGGTGGCGAGGATAAGGAGGTGGGAGCGTGACCAGCCGCGACACGTCGAGATGGGCCAGGTTGAGAGTTGTTGGGGAACCGGATGAAGTCAGGGATTGCGCCGAGTATCGCAGTGCTTGCGGCGTCGACTCGTGCTCCGGCTCGTGCCAACCAGTCTTCTCCGGGGGATACTCGCTCGATGGCCGACCATCACTCGGAACATCATGCAGGCTATCCTCCCACTGTAGAGCCTCCCGAGCCTCCTTCGGCACTCCCATGTACTTTGACTCTCTCTTGGATCTCTCAACATACTTGCCTCCCGTACCAGAAGAATCGGCCTCCCACCATCTGCTTGAGGGGCGGCCCCGAGAATCAGCCTCGTCAATATTGTCGCTCACACTCATGCTCAGAATCGGGGAAAGAGACGGCATATAATTCGAGGTCCAGTTGACGTTGTTTGGCGGGCCTCCTATAGGCGAGACGGGGATGTTGGCGGATGCTGGGGCGGAACTAGACTCCCCGGGCGTTTCGTGGTATATCGAATTCAGAGAGCCACGATGGGATCGAGTGGGCTCCGACGACTGCGGTGTCCATTCGGCCTGTGACGCTCCGGATTCTCGCCTTGTCACCATGGGACGGAACAGGTCTCTTGTCAAGTCGAATATCTCCGAGCCCATGGCACCGATGGCTGAAGAGTATCTCTCACGCCTGATGCGGGATTCGTTCACGATGAAATCCGCAAATATCCGAACACGCTCCGCATCAGTGGCCGCGGTTGACTCCTTGACAGCAAAGGCCTGCACCCGCTCTATCGTCTCGTGGCAGAATTGATCGGCAGTCTGTGTAACCACTGTCTGCTTTGTGTTTGACAACGATGCCGACAAAGGTTCTTCGGTGCCTGGCGTCGTGGATCTAAACCGAGTTTGCGAGCTGGACGCCGAACGAGTCTGCGGTGGGGGCGTAGGCAGTGCTTTCGGCACCACACTCGAAGACCCGGATACCATCGATATGTTCTTCTTCGAATGGGGCGAAAACGGAGGGGTTGCAGCATCGATGCGAGGCCGCTGGGCTGAGCCGGATGCTCTTGGCGTTACCGACTGTTCGTCCGTCTGGGGCGTCTCGTCTGCAGAATACCCTCCACTTCTGGGTGTCGACTTGTTGATTGTCATCTTGCGAGACAGTGTCGTTTCGTTAGGAACGAGGATGTCGCTGAGCTGCACCGGGTTAATGGCGCCGTCTATTGAGTGGTGCTGTGTGCTGAATCGATGGCGACTCTCTGCTCGACGCTGTACAATCGTCTTGTCGTGGCGCACCGCTCTCGCGCGGCTTAGACTCCCAGAGCTGAGGGCACCAGAACTGCTCGACTCTCCGGTTTGAGCGGAACTGGCTGCACTGGCAGTGTCGATGGTTAAACCCGGTGGACCTCTGCCATGGGCAGGTCGAGCGGGCGTCTCTGGCTGATCTGCCCAGTTGGCCGGGGTGGGAGGCACTGGTCCCAAGGCCGTGACGCCGCTCGGCGGTGGCCGTCTTGTCGGCGGCGAGGCCATCGGCGTTGTCGTTCTATGCAAGCTCTGCAGACTCTGCGATCTTGACGATGCCGGAGGCGGGCCGGGCGGTGGCGGCGGGAGCGGCATACCGGGTTCCCATCTAGTCTGCGATGTCGACCGCGAACGGGCGGATGTCGGTGTCTCCACCGCACTGGCGGAGGCAGCCCGCCGCGCCCCGGGCGGCCCCTGAGAGGAACCGGAGTCGTTTCGTTGAGGCAACGGATGGGGGATCTGGATCTGAAGAGGAGAGGGTCTTGCGAGTGGTACAGGCGGTACTGGTGGCACTGGTCCTGGTGGGCTAGAGTCATGGTGCTCGCGACTACGTCTCAGCGAGTGAAGCCCGAAGCGTCTCTCTCGTGAACTTGGCCGGCCGCCGACTCCTGGAGGAGGAGGGAACGACGTAGTTGCTGTAGGCTCTGGGGACGGTCTATGAATGTTCGTCGGAGGAATTCGCGCCGCCGAAGTATTGGCTGCGGGCGACGACTCGAAGATGCTGCTCTGTGGCCTCTGGCTTCGGGGGGGACTATATGGAGGCGGGGGAAGCGGTGATCCTGCTAGAGTCTCAACAAGGCATATTCAAAGATGAAAGATGAAAACGTGCTGTGAGGGGCATTACTTTGTTCGGGGTACTGACGAGCTTGCTCATGACCAGCCCCGGGTGATCCTATCCATTCTTGCGGATTGTAAGGCTGGATCGAGCTCGCAGGTGTAAGAGCCGAGTGGAGAGGCGTCGATGACACAGCAGACAGCGGGGTGTTGATCTGGCTATGGTAGGGTCCCAAAGACTGCGTGAGTAGTGGGTTGAGACCCTGCCGCAACCGAGTAGGATCACGAGAATTACTCATGATCGCCGAGACTGAAAAGCCGAGCGACTCGAGATGCGCTGGGAAGTGAGAACAGCTGATAACCCAGAGACGAAACGCAGGCCAGAGTAGATGCCTAAAGCTATCTCATGGGAAACGGTTGGCAACTTGACCAAATCGACACCTTTTTCTCGTCGTCGTATTTTTACCGTCCCGCTCAACTCGAACAGTCAAGAGGCAATCTCATGTCGAGAAACACACTACGCAACCGAGGACGCGGACAGGTAGCCGGCAGACGAGGTCGTGTCACACCTTTGAAAGGGAGGCGCGGCTGAAGCAGAGTTAAGGGAAAATTGGTGGGAGGATGCAGGAGAAAAGAGCCGTCCATGTCTAGGCCGAGTCTGCTGCAGCGAGCTCAACCTCCTGCATATTGACGAGGTACATACATGACATTACATGCGTACAGGAGGGTAGCAGGGATGGCTACGCACATTGTGTTGATCGCCCGCAGACAAGCCGACCCCTGTCGCACTTGAGAATTGGTAAACGAACTGAAGGCGTCGCAGACGGTCGGTAATTAGTGTACGAAAGGGGGGTAAAAGGCGGCCACCCGGCAGCAACATGAGGAAGACAGGAATAGCAGCAGGGGCCTGGGGCAGAAGCAAGACGGTGGAGCTGATGATCATGGCTCTATGTATACAATACGCATTGGCCCGACGTTTGACGGTGAATGTTGGAATACAGTAGAGAGGTTGACCAAACAGACTTGGGTACTGGCCTCTGCGCACAGCAAACAAACTCAAGGAAACTCTCATGGAGCAAGAATATGAAGTGCTTGAAGGTGGGATTGGGCAACTGACAACCAGCGACTCTCTCTGTTATGCCGTCACTACTCGGCTCTGCTTTCTCGTCGTAAAGATCAGGCCGGTGCGAAAACGCGTCTCTAATCGGCGCCACACAGCATCATGTCCAAACTGGCGATGGCAGTGCCCTATCGGCGTTCAGTGTGTACAGAAAGGCCGGAAGGATAGCTAGGTACTGGGTTGGTAGACAGACTCCTTTCGTGGCTGGGAGTGAGCATCGAGGCCGGGGCCCGGGTCTCCAAAGTGGCCTGTCATTTGGATGTAGCCAAGAGAAGAGACTCATGGGGATGTTGAAGAGAGACGAAGACGATTGGCTGGGTGTTTGGTTCGAACGTGGCTCTATTCTTGGTTCCCACCCTTGAGGCCCTGGCTGGTTGGGAAAGGCATGTCCGGGTCATGATTGGGTACAGTATTGGTGTCAAAGGCTGCCGGCGCTTAGATCCTGGTCAACTTTTGCCCCGAGTCTTTTCCCTCAGTCGAGTTACTCGCATCTGTGACCGGTCGCCTCATCGATCCCATGGACCTCGAAGGGGTTCGGATCATGGGCTGGCAGAAATTGGGAAGAGACTCGCATTAGCGTCTAGCAAGCTTTGTTTCCAGTGTACGGAGTACCTCAGCCAGCAACCTATTTAGCAGGCCGGCCTTGTAGCCAGATCCTCACCGACTCAAGTGTCGGCCCTGTGGCAGAGCAGATGCTGTCTGTCGGGGGGCGGCGGGTGGGAAGCAGTGACCACACGTACATAGTAAGCAACATCAAGACGTGATGATCTGTGGGTTGGTGTCCGCAGCTGTCTCTGTCTTGTATGCGTGGCTGCGTGGTGTACAAAGGAGAAGACGCGGGGGTATTTCTACATGTTGTACGGAGTAGCTCAGACAATGGTTCATCGGGAGTGTAAGAAGCTGTGCAGGTCTACCGGGATAGGCCTCGATCGTCAGAAATATCTTCATGTAGCCTGTGGTCTTGCCGGTTCTCACTGACTTCTCCCTGACTGTCCGTCGGAGCGCCATCCCTCACGCGGGGCCATCGCCGGGCATCGCTTCACGTAGAAGACCGGAATCGGTACTGCCGATGTATCCCGATGATGGGAACGATTCGTCAATGATTTCGAGTAGGAGGAGCTTCCGAACGTTGGCTATGATGGCGGAATCTGCGCGCAGCATACTTAACACGCATTTGCAGTGTGACTGGAATAGACTGAAGAGAGCTAACTGCAGCAAACTCCAGAAAAAGACCAGAGACCTAAAACGACTGCATCTTATTTTCGTGCGAATGGACTGAACAGCGCGTCTCTCGTATGAATACACTGTCATTGGTCCTTTATCTCCTATCTACAATGGATCTGCTGTGGCGGAGATAATCTTTGTCCGCAGATGAGCCGGGGCACAGACCAGGCGGGGCCGCCGCAAGGCGGCCAAACCATGGCGCCGGCTGAGGGCCGTCAAAATTTCTAGAGCTTTCTATTACAGACTTCCATGCTTTGATTTAATTTCCACATTATTCCTCTTTCCATTCTGCAATCTTCTTCTGTCATGACCATCCAACGCGCCAATCCGCACTGAGGTAAGAATTTCTTCCCTTTCCCTATATCATCGTGCCACCCCGCGCCTTCACCACGCCTTTTCTCCTATATGATGATTCGCCAGCTGGCACCAGTCATAGAGTGATTTGTACTCCTTCATTGATGACAAACGCTGCGGTCTACGACCAAACTCTGATACACGGAGAACTTTACGATCCAACAAATACGCCATTATACCTCCATTAGCTCATTCCGCTAACCAGCTCGCGGGATCCAGTCACGTTTTCCTCCTCGCAGCCTGAGATCAGATCCGAGTCACCGCTGGCAAGATGGTCCTCCACAACCCCAACAACTGGCATTGGGTCAACAAGGATGCCGCGCCATGGGCGAAGCAGTACCTCGAGGGAAACCTAATCAAGGTCGAGGCGGCGGAAGGCGGTGTCACGGCTAAGATTAGCAAGGTTGTGAGCATGGATGGCGATGTCGACGTCAGCCAGAGGAAGGGAAAGGTCATCACCATTTACGACGTGAAACTCGTTCTAGAATACTCTGGTAGGTCTCTACTGCAATGCAAGCACTCTGTTCATCCTGTAAATGTCCATCAAAATTTTGCCCATCAAAATTTTGTCCGCCGTTGTTCTCCCGATGTGACATTCGTGCCTGGCCATGACTAACAACGAGCAGGCACCACTTCCGAGGAAGCTGAGGTTTCTGGCACCATCACCGTACCCGAGGTCGCTCATGATACTGAGGAGGATGAGTTCGTGGTGAGCAGTGTCCGGAAGCCTCTTTCATGTGACCATTGCTGAGAGTTGTTCCTCCAGTTTGACATCGATATTTACTCCGAATCCAAGGAGAAGCAGCCTGTCAAGGACTTGGTCCGTTCCAAGCTTGTCCCTCAGCTTCGCAAGGAGTTCTTGAAGCTGTCGGGTGCCTTGATCGCCGAGCACGGCAAGGATATCCAGCACGCTCCTGGCTCTAACCCCTCGAGCGGCTTCACGACGCCCAAGTACCACCCGCAGACCGCTGGCGCCAAGGCTCCCGTGACCACTAGCGTCAAGAGCAGTTCTGGCAAAGTCGTCAACACAGTCACTCTGACCGACACGGCCGAGTTCCGCACTCCTGCCGAGGAGGCCTATCAAACGTTTGTTGACCCTGCCCGCATCGCCGCGTTCACCCGCGCTCCTCCCAAGGTCTTTGAGGGTGCCCAGAAGGGCGGCAAGTTCGAGCTGTTTGACGGAAACGTCAGCGGCGAATACCTCGAGCTCGATGCTCCCAAGAAGATCGTCCAGAGCTGGCGCTTGAAGCAGTGGCCGGAGGGTCATTTCTCCAAGTTGAGCATCGAGTTTGATCAGAACGACGTCGACCATGTGACACTGATGCGTGTTAACTGGGACGGCGTTCCCGTTGGCGAGGAGGACGCCACCAAGCGCAACTGGCAGGAGTACTACGTGAACAGCATCAAGCGCACCTTTGGGTAAGCTTGGATTTGGCACCGGCTGCGCGTAGCAGCGAACGCTAACATGAGAACTAGATTCGGCACCATTCTGTAAATCAGCATTGATGCATGATTGCAACAACTATGAGAGCACACGACTTCGTGGGAAACGACAACCCAAAAGTGAGAGAGCGTGAAATTTCTCTCATCGATACGACCCGGCTGAGTCGTTTGGGGATATTGTCTGTCGATATCCAAGGCGCTCGAAGTTATCTGTGGTTCTGGTAGTAGAGCAAGTTCGGCATCCAGGCATCACGGAGTTGCAACACGGGGTACGAATTCGATGAGTTATGTCTAGACGAAACGAACATAAGGTCCAATGCACCCTCAAAATCCTTCCCCGACCTTGTTTGATGTGATGCGCCCTTGCCACAAAGTATATGTGGAACATGCCTGTCATCGCCTCGTATTCTATGTGGTTTCGCGAGTGCTCTCACGGAAGATTGCTAATCCTTTCACAAAGGGGATGCCTTCGGTGAGTTCCGTGGCCTTCCCACCGCCTCTACAGACGGCTGGTCGCGCTTCAAATTGAAGTTGTAATTTGGGACGAATATGTCGGCAATATTGTCCCAAAGTCCCAAATCATATAGGTTCTCTACATCCTTCAGATGCCACACGCGCTCCCACTCGCCTTCCCCCGGACCATGTGATGGAGGAGGCATCCCATCGTCGGTCCTCGCCAAAACTTGTTGGGTTTCCAGAGGCCAGCGTGTCATTAGTGGTTCGTATTGTGTGTTTTTCGCACGGTTGGCAGGCATGCTGCGCTTAAAAGCACATCCGTCGTCCATCTCTGCCTTCCAGTCGGACCACTTGAGCGATTCGTTGGTGGTGGTGCCGCAATAGATCAGCCAAGAGGTATATCCCAGTAGGCCCCATACAAGAGGGGACGTCATGGCAGCGAGGAGCGTCACTGCCCCCATGCCGACATTGTCCTGGAGGGCCCAGCTCCAGATGAGGAGGTACTCTTTCATGATCATGTCCTTCGGCGGCCAGACGGACCAAGCCGGATACTCTGACAGTATCTTGGTAGACAGAATAGAAAACCCCAAGGAGGCACCGTAGACTGTGAGGAACGCCGTGGAGAGCAGGAGAAGCACAAAATAGTGCTGGTTCTTATACCCGACGCAGCCGTTGATGAAAATGCAGTGGTGATCGAGCTTCGCGACACACCGCTTGCAAATACTGCAATGCTTCGAGCGTGGTGGCTTGAGGAAGCCGCATGTGCTACAATTCTGACCAGGGAAGAAGATGGAGTAGTCGTAAGGGTACAGTGACATGTAGTAGGCGTGGTTCTCGGGCGTAATGTACCCTGGGTCACTCATGACTGAATGGTAGAGGAAGAAGTAAGGCAAGAATATGCTGACGCTGCCAAGGATCCTGTGGAAGGCCGACAGTCGCGGCCAGGCGCCGGGGAGATAGAGGTATTCGGAGACGGAGAGAATCAACACGAAAAATATCTGAGCGTATTAGACCATATCCGCGAGGCAAAGCCTTGAGATGCCTTTGGGTGGATGAAAGATCACTCACAACCACAGTAGGGTGGCGATCATGCATCATGTAGTTGCCAAAACGTGACATAGAGTTCGTAAACCTCCCTCCGGTCAATATCCTGTCGAGGGAGAGGAAGCCATTCGGAATACGAATCCACATTATCCTATGTAATGTGGCAATGGGCGTGTGTCTGTCAAGTGTTAGTACCCTCCCATCTGCCATACAGTTTCACGACCACGAATGGTGCTCTACGCGCACGCGATGAGACACGCTGATGACTGACCTCAGGGCCGGTAATCTGCCAAAGAAGGCGACAAACACGATGAATGAGATGGCCAACACGACCAACGCCACTCTGCTAAGAATGCCCATGGTGTTGGAGATCTTAAGTCGGCTAGCTGCAGAGGCGCATCCTGGTACCAGAGAAGACGGGGAGAAGACAGTTCTGGTTGATGATGACGGGAATGGCGAGCCAGATGATGTAGCTGGGCTTAACAACTCTGCAAGGATTCGACGGCATCTGTTTAATCTCAATGTGTAAGGTAAGAATCGTATACGTAGGCCCATCAGCCAAGCCCCCACAACCTTGCCTAGTAACGGTGGTAGACGATAAGGTAAGCCGAAATGCGCCAGGTAGCCGCACGTCTTTCCGGGTCGGCCGAAATGATCTCTTCAACCGAGATGCTCAGGCTGAGAACAGAGCATATCAAAACGTTCCCAGAGAAGTGAGGTTAGAGCAGGAAGATTTCCTTTGAGATGAACATCGCTTTTCGGAGTCGGCTTACCCTTGGGAAACTTACGTTCATGCAATAGGCTTAGGTACCGCTGTATCAGGTTGCTAATCTTAATCTTCGTGTGGGATAGCCTATTATGCCTTTTAGTTGCATGTGTCAACCAAGGTTGACATCACGCGTCTGACACAAGGACAAGCCGCGATTGCACATAGAGCCGCATGGAAACCCCTCAAGCTGTCCACCAAACGCTTCGACTCCAGAGCTAGATCATCATATCCCGGGGAGACTACGCTTGCCTGGGCTCCTGTCGAACACTGGAGCGAAGGCGCCAATCGCTTCGTTTTAGACTTCGCATTGTGTGACCCGTCAAATCACCACCGACCCACAACTGCTCAACTTGCCCACTCGCTGGTCAAAATCACCGCGAAACAACAAATCACCCCAGAGTGCCATGTCAGCCCTAACCGTAGACGATGGAGTAACCGGCGCTCGGGTTACCGTATTCCAAGGCAAGCTATTCTGGGTCGCGAGGCGCGTGCCTGATAGGACAAAGATCATCAAACTGATCACGGTATGTTTGAGCTTCACCTGACTTGAGATGAATGCAGCAGCTTGACAGCAACAGGACAATGGCGGCAGCATTAAGGCTTTGGAGAAAAAAGCCGAGATACTTATTGCCGACCCTCTCAGGACGGATGGCCCGCCCGAGGCCCTTTCCTGGGAGTTTGTCACGGATTCCATCAAGTATGGCATCAAGCAGGAAGAAGACAAGTATAAGATCTCCCAATCACCGGCAGCCACCCGCCCCGTTGGCTATTCCAAACCCACAAAGGGCACAAGAACGCCCTTTACCACTGAAGATGATGTCGCTTTGACGAGGTGGGTTCTCCGTCAGCACTATACAAATGGAAACGAAATTTACAAAACGTTCGAGGCCCAGGCAAGTCAAAGCAAACCCCATTATCGCAACCAGTGTTACTAACTCAGCCAACAGAATGACCGCCATACGTGGCAGTCTTGGAGAGACCGCTGGGTGAAGAAGTTGTCTCGCTTGCCTCAGACCGCCCTGGAGAAAATGGTGGCTGGCGGCGACGATGCAGCGCCCGAGGCAGCGTCTTCGTCAGCCACACGAGAGCAGGAGGGTCCGTCTGCAAATTCGAAGCCTCGCGCCTCTGCCGTCAAAAATGGAGTCCGGTCACCTGTAGTTACGCGAGCTCGACCTGCTGTAAATGAGACAGAGGTTTTATCACAGGTGCGTCCTGCAACCAGAAATGCATTCACTCAGGCGGACGACGACTTGCTTCTGGAGACTTGCACGAAGGCCAAGTTGCGTGGAAGCACACTCAATGAGAAGTTCTTCCAACAATTAGCAGCGAAGGTAGGTCGCCCACTCTCGGATGCCGCATGTGTTATTAAACTTTGGTAGTACACCCGTCATCCCAGGTCATCTTGGCAGAAGCGCTGGACAGAGGTCGTGGAGCCGCGTGCGAGACAAAGTCCTGTTGCGGAAGAACCGTCCCAAAACCCGCCCTCGACCACCCAGCCTGCAAGCAAGGAGAAAACGCCTGTCCGCGACGAGACGGTGCGAACAGAACGCGTCGCTGGCGAAAGTCAAATAGCTCACAACACCGGGCCACCCGCAAATGAAGCGACGGAGACAGCCATCGAACCCGCGAATCCGCAAGTGGTTGAAGTGCGAAGCCACGCGGAAGAAGGCAGCGAAAACGAGGATCCCCAAGAATCACAAGAGCTCACCAGGGAATACTTCTTTGACCGGTTGAAAGACTTCAGAAATATCATGGGCCAAGATCCCGACGTCGAACCGCAGATTTCTGGACGGTCCGTTGACTTGTGGGGCTTGTATGAAGCTGTTCGAGATGGTTACGCCCGAGGAAGACCCGAAACCGACTGGGAAGACGTAGCAGACACTATGGAATTTCCTCGAGATACCTCTGCGCAACTCATGGACTGTTACAACGAACACATTGCCCCTTTTCTTTCCACCCTGGAGGGCTTCATGGTTGAAGACCCGGAAGGCTCAGATGACGAAGATGCCGAGGGCGAGGACGACGAGGAGAACGACATCCACATCTCGCTGCCAACAGGGTCACCGAGAGCCTCCAGCAAAAGGCAGATCAGCTGCGTAGACACCAGTGGCCCGACTGCGCCATCCACCCCGGTTGGTCGAAGGAAGCGACTGCGCCTTGGTCCAGATGCCGAAGTTCCATCGACTCCAGACGACAAGCTCGGCCTCGCAAGTCTGTCCGGCTCTGGCGGCAGTCCTTCGCTCAGTGTCGAGAGGCCCGAGGATACGCCCGTTCCTGCTGGCGAAGCCCGCCGTCACGAGCCCGAGACGCAGGATTTCGCATTCGATGAACATTTCAGAGATCTAGGAGAGTCCCAGGACAACGACGAGTTCGACATCTCGCCCTCTCAGCAGCTCATGGGCGACATGGAAGCCGTGGCTCATATCCCACTCTCTTTTGATAAGAAGACCGACAACAACGTGGCCCGTCCCCAGACCTCTAATCCCAGGAGCTCGAGGCCCAACACACCCACCAGAGAAGAGACGCCCGTTCAGCAAGCAGATGAGGCGGCCGCCAAGGCACCCGAACCCGGTTCGCAAGCAAAAGACGAGGTTTCAGATCTTGATCGTTTCATCAAAAACGTCCAGAACATCGATCACTCCTACGATGACATCCTCACCGCCCTCATGTCAACTTCACTCACTCCGCCATTGGCCATGTTTGTTCTGAATCATCTGAAAGAGCACAAATCCCTGCCCAAGAACTGGGAAGGGGTGTGGACACTCAGAGACGACGAGCGGCTGCGGCGCGTAGACAGCATGGACAAGGACAACCAGGACGAGGCCGAGCGCGCCAAGTTGAAGAGGTACTGGGACTACCTGGTACTGAAGCACACGCTGCCCACAATTGAGCAGAGGAGGCGATTCTTTACCTACATGAAGGAGCAGAGCTCACAGTGACGGTGGAATAAGGGCCGCCAGGCATTAGCTCATTCCCGTTACAAGCGTTGCCCATTGATACCCCTGATTAATTGAATTGACCATTAATCAAGCTTTACCTCGATTCATCCTTACCGTGACTCTGTCTACGTCTTGTGACGATATCCTCTACTAGCAACCCAGTCGTCACTCTTTGACAATAGAATATCCGTAGTGCCAACCCTTCCGCCGCAAGTCCTCCCTCACCTTGTACGCACCTTCGGCGACATCCAGCAGTCCCAAATCAACCTCGACAATGCTCATCGCCTCCTCGGCGCCCAACTTGCCCTGCGATCCCACGAGTGGCATCGCGACCTGGCTTACACCACAATATCTCACTCTCGATCCATCTTCCCTCTTCTCGATTCCTCCTTCGGGCCCGCCAGCGTTGACTAGCACGATGGCAGCTGTGTTCTCAAACGCCCTCGCGACGACGACGTTTTCCAAAAATACCCTCTCCGAATCCCGATTTACAGTCTCACCCGTCCCGCCGCGCTTGTATTCGTCCGCCATCCAGAAGGCGGGACAGATGATGATTTTCGCGCCATCCCGGATCAGCTCCCGAAATGCCTCAGGGAATGCCAGGTCCCAGCAGACCAGCATCCCGGCCCTGCCAAACGGCGTATCGAACGCGCCGTGAGGCTGGGAGCCCTTGGTCAGGTGCGGCCTCTCGTTGTGCCACAGGTTCTTCTTCTCATACCGACCCAGGATCTGCCCTTCCGGCCCGATGAAGTAAGCCGCGTTCAAGAGATCCCGTTCGTCGTTTTCATCGCCGCCTTCGGGCTCGATAATGGTCCCAGGAACGATGCAGATGCCAAGTTCTTGGGCCAGGGCCTGGTACTTCTCCAGGTACGGCACTGAATCGATACAGCTCGAGACGAAACGAGGGTGATCCGGCACCCAGGATGTGAGATGATACTCGGGCAAGACGGCGAGGGAACAGCCCTGGACAACGGCGGACCGTATGTAATTTTCTGCCTTTCTAAAATTCTCCTCTGGCGCGATGACCTGCGATGCTCGTCAGAACTCTGTTTACGGCTGGCCGCTTTGAACGCCTGCCTGTGCGGCGGAGAAAGACATGCAAGCGTCACCGCGGGGTTGTCCAAAAGCCAAACCCTGAGAAGTTGGCCAGCTACCGGGACGAGGGTCTTTGAAGAGATTCGCCTTACCTTCGGGTGCATCTGTACGAGAGCAATTTTGATCTTGCTTGCCATCGTGCCCGCGTTCGTCTCGTCTCAAATTAATTCTGCAGATTCAAGACAGCCGGCTGTTGGAGATAACAGCAAACTTTGGTTAAAAGGTCGGGGTCAGCTAGTGAGGACAACGATGAGGAGATGGCAGCGCGACGGAGAACAACGTGCTGCATTTGCCAATACACTGCCACCTCTTTTGCGTTGCCTCGCCCGACATCAATTGCACGGTAAGTAAAGACGCTAGATGGGTGAAAGATAGTAAAAGCAAGCTGTGAAATTTGTGAAGTACCCGAAAATGCGGCGTCAGCTAAGTCCATACTGTAATGCGAGAAATGATGTCAGAGGCCACCCCATGCTTTTTCCCCAAGTACCAATCCGCCACTTCGAATGACGGCAAAGCAGTTGATAACCCCAATGAAATAAAAACGGAAAGAAATAAAATCAAACGCCAATGCCCACATCAATTGCACTGCCCTGTCGTGTCCTTGAAGGAGACCGCATGTCGAAGAATTGAATGGCACCTGCCCAACGGTTTTTGTGGCGCTCAGCGGCGCTCTTGCGTAGATTGAATGATAATCTCCGGCGAACATCTTACTTGATCGGTGCAAGAAATTGAGTGCTGTGTGCTTCAGGGGAGCAGCTAAGTCATGGTTGGAGCGCTCCTAGATTTCCGGAGGGCAAAGTCAAATGTACGACACCATGAGACCTGTAAATCGACCTGCGAGGTACACTGGAAAACATGAGCAATCTGATACGTTAGTGCTTCCGCTTGGACGGAGACGTTACCTGTAGTAATGAGTCCAAGGTTATAAAACGCCGAATGTGGGAGGACGTGAGCTCCAATCAATAGTGAAGCCGCGAGAGCAACGACACATGGCCACCAGCCTAGCCAACTGGATATGTTCTTCAACGCATTCAAATTTTCAAGTAGGTTCTCTGTGACTTGATGGGCCTGTATTACTTTGTCGTTGAGCGTCATCTGGCTGGAAGCTAGGTTCTCCGTGATATCAAAAAGCTTTCCCAGCCCCTAAAACAGTCAGCACGGGATGAGTGAAGGGGCGATGCTCCTTACTTCTTCGATATGATCTTGGCCTTCAACAATTCTGTGGTACGTTACGTCCTACGTTTGCTATTAGTTGACCCATGAATACCGCCAGAGAGCCTTACCATTTGATGCTGAAGCGAGGCGGCAGATGCTGCAGTTGATACCAATGCTGCCATGACAACATCGACCTGACCGGCAGTGCGTTCCGAGAATGTCGTGAGCGCAGAATCATGCAAGGAGGCGATTTCAGCATTGCCTGCCAGCACTGTTTTCATCAGAACGGTCAGCAATTGCTGCAAGTGCTGAGCATCCTCGAGACCTGTTTGCACGACAATATTCGAAGTCTTCAGCGGTCAGCAGCGTGTAAGTTTAATTTTGGGTAGATTATTCTACCTGGGAGTTTTGATCTAGCTCCTGGAGGCTGTTTCTCAACCTTTCGGCATCAAGTACAATGCTTCTTAGGTGTTCAGTTGCTTCAGTTGCTCTCACGTTGATGTTGTCGAGGTGAGACTGTACATCCCTTGCAACACGCTCGGAGAGTCGAGAAATGATCTCCGTCAGCCGCTGATAGACTCGGATACTCTGGTCTGCTATCCTGTTAATCAACGTCCCAATACTACACTGTAGACACGGTAGCCGACCTTTGTCGTTCTCAGCCCGAGCGGCTTCGCAGAATCTCAAAGATTTGTGACGGTAGCTGACCCAAGTATTCCATGATGAGGTCGATTTGGCTAGACCCTTGAGACAAAAGTCGATTTGTTGAGGGGAAACATGAAGCAATGGCTGCTTCGGGTCGGGTAGTTTGGCGAGGGATGACGCTCGGAACGGAGCACAGCCGGCCGGAATGTCAAAACTGCCTCTTTCGAGATCACAGATAGCCAGGCTGGCGGCGTAAGAGTCGACAAAGTCCCTGATACGTCTCCCGCTATCGATATCCATGGTAGCGTCGTCTTTTCCGTCGATGAGCTGACAGTTGTTGACGAGAAGGCGAGCGGCGTTGCGGTGGCACAATGGTGCAGACTCGAGTTCCTGTAACTCCCTAATAACAACAGTGTAGATGTCAGGTAATTTGGGTGTGGGTTGCGCTTCGGTCGAAGGAGTCTCGACATGGTTGTTCATGATATGCACAGTGTCCAGGCCCTTGTTCTCGCTTCCCCAAGTCCATGCTTGAGCACTCGCGATCCATCGCTGGACCAGAACAGACGTCCAGAAGACCATGACGACGGGACGCATCTTGAAGTAAGACTTCCTCTGCCCTTGACGGTCTCAAATGGGTGCGTCTTGATGACGGGTGGAAATCAGGAGTGCTTATATCGAAGTGAACCTGTCAAGATGCAACTACAACTTGGTTGTAGATGAGACAGGTGTTCTAAAGGTCAGTCTAAGTCAGCAAAAGTTTGTGAAGGGGCAAAGGCTCACAGAAACAGGCCTCCTGGGACGAGAGCGAGGTGGACCCGCAAGTTGTACCTACCTTGGGTAGATGGGAGCAGAACAGGGAGGTATTGTCGATGGTTGAGAAGGTTTTTCAGTGCAGGCGTAGGTTATGCAATTGTAGAAGGAATCGACCCGGTGCTCCTGCTATTTGAGGCTTCTCTGCACGTGGGGAGGAAGGGGCATTTCAAGGCAGCAGCAACGATGCGGAAGGGGCTAATCCGTTGGGAAGGAAAACTGAATCCGGTAATTTCAAACCCATCGTAGCTTCCCATTGGAGAAAGCTCCAAAACTGTTGAAGCTATCTATACTCAGGTGTCCTACCTTCGTAGTTGAGTCTCCGGGAGCGCTCCTGCGCCCCTTGAGGAGCTCATGGCGGTCATACAGACTGTTACCTTTCAAGTGACTACATGCTGGCAGCGCTGTTGGCTACCTATTGTTTGGTCCAAGGAGAGCACGTGAAATAGCTAGGTACTACGATACTACGATACTGCCGAGATTCGACGCAGAATGACAAACAGTTTGACACATCTTACTTGCTAGCACGGTATGTTTATGTCGTGTATGCGTCCCTGATTATGTTTACTTACTTGACCTTGCCACAGTCGATGCCAGTCTTGCTTAGCATAGTTCAAAATCGTCTTTCTCACGATGACGATGATCAAAGAGTCTGTTAGGAAATAGATTTGTCGCGAAGCAGCATACGCCACGTGTGTGGCTAAAACGCCGCTCCACAGCCACGATCCGTAGGGTTAAAATACCCCTCAGATCAGGCTTCCCACACGTACCAAATCAAGCCTTTTTGCTTCCTCACATACGCTCCCTACGGCCGCGATGCCTTCGCAACAAGATTGTAATGCTACATCTCGTCACTAGACTTCTGTCGCCATTGTCGATGTACTCGTGTTACTTTGGACGCAGCATGGAAAGATAGTTCTTCTTGAGTTGAAGTCAGTTCCTGCCGCCATGACCCCGAGAACACACGATTTCAAATTGGCAAGGCTCTGAGTGTTGATGTACTATCTCGTTTCAGATATAAATCGCCACTCTTTCCACTAGAGAAAGAAGAATTACCTGAAGTTTCTCTCTCAGGTTCCAAGGGCAGACTGCCGGATCCGCTGAGCCGGGGCATGCCTTGTCATACACAGTACGGCAGTAAGTATGTCTCGCCAACACGTCAAGCTCATCTCGTGGCTCACGGCCCGTCTCTTGTGGAGCAAGCGGGCCCATACGTTGTTCAACCTGCGGTTCTCCGTGAAAAGACTGGGAGCGGTTGCGGAGGCATCACTTCGCGATGTATCAAGTCGGGCGAAATATTCTTCATAGACTACCAGCTGCCTTGACGACCCTGCATAAAGAGCGCCATATCCTCCACTTGGACGGACACCTTGGTACACAAAGTAATATAGCCTTGGCTGCACGGGCATGATGGTGTGCCCGGTGCATGTCTGCAATGTGCGTGTGACAAACGACAGAGACGAGCCACATCAGCTCATTCGCGCAGCAGCTCGCAGCAGCGGGGTCTGGGCAGTTGGGAATGCCTACGATGTACGTCGGAAGTACACGCCGGGGACTTGGTAGTTCGGCAACCTTTCCCTAGCCTGCAGTGCCTGGCTTTGCTGGTTCATCCCTCGTAATAGCCATCGTGACTCACGCACAGGGACTGCCTCGCGATGAACTTCTACAACGCCATACACCACGGGCGCGACATGATCAAAGAGGCTTCGTGAGTCGACTCTCGGATAGACGTCTGCTTGAGGAGATCATACAGGGTATATCAACGCAAACTTGTGTGGTAGGGCAGACGGGAAACTGCCCCGGCGGAGCTAACAAGGGTCTGGGGTCGGTCTTTGATTGTCATCCTCCATACGCACATTACATATAGTACGGGTGCGGATACGGATCACACACATAGCGTCGAATACCCACGTACTCGCCATTCATTAGTTCGGATACGCTTCAGTCATATTCCCCGCCGCCTCTGACGACAATCCTCACCCTGATGTCTTGCTTCCCAGTCGTATGAGTACGCTTTTGGCACTTCAACCATGCGTACTGGCTGGTCCGAAGTTGACGATCTCGATGTCTGCAGCAAGAGGAAGACTCCATGCCGGCAGCCTTACCCACCGCCTTTTCGTTCCATTACAGACCAGGACGCCAACGCCGAGCGCCGATTCCATGCTGCATGGGGCCGAAAGATCCAGCCGTCTCCGAGTGACGTCGGTTGTGGCTCCAAGCTAACGGAAAGGACAGTAAATCATAAGCCCGGCTCTCGCCCCTCTGTTCTCCGGGTCCCCATTGAAAATGTCAAAGTCGTGCTCCGGTTTTATGATATGTGACATCCCAACCGGTTCTCAGCCCATCCCGGTACATATCATGTTTTCTGTCCTCGACTCAATTCCTCTGTTGTTCCCAGTACCGCGGAACGCGGCAGGACTGCACATGGCCTTGAACACGAGGTCCCTGTCGTACACGGCATTTGCTTGACGCCTCCTCTATTTCAACCACGTCTACTACCCTCCAGTCGCTCTCTGACTTCTCTTTTTCTCTCTATGTCTTCGGATATCCCATTCATTTTTGAGCTGGCAGGCACCACTTCAGTCCGCCTTTGATCGACTCCTCTTGACGCATCTTTGTTTCCACAGCCTCTGCTGGAAATTGGCTGAGGGTCTTCTGCCGAGGATTCCATGCCTTGAACGATCCGATTCGAGTGTTTTTGTTACCAAAAGCTTCCTGCTGTTATTAGACAGCCTGCGACCTTTGAGTCCGAAGCACGGGGCAAGAACACAACAACGCTACCCACCTGAGGACTGTCCTCGTCGTCCACGCCTGCAGCTCGACAACGCTGAGCTGACTTGGCGTTGACACAACTTATAACCTGTATGGCGAATGCCCTGAAATGTGATGCTCAGAGGAAGTGCACTCCAAGCCGGCAAGCCAAGCTAACTTCAAACCAAGCCACAGTTGGTCTGCTGTCAAAGATTAGCAGAGGCAAAGCATAGGCTTCCAGCTTAGGGGCAGCGACGTCAAACAAGATGTGCGTCCAAATCGACAAGGCGTTTCAGTGTGGCCATACTGGCTTCCACAACATCAAGTGGTGTCAGAATGTTGGCAAAGGCTGCAAGGGCCCAAAGCCAAAGCACGAGATCGTGGCATGGCCGGGCCTTTGCACTGACTGCGCCAACCGAGCTTCTGATCCAAATCCTCGTTACTGTTGAAGATGTTATCAAATGTAAAAAGATCTTGTTCCGATGCGGCCATGCCAGCCACTTGGGGCAAAGGCTTCGGAGTTGGATGTGAAAGGGGACTCTGCCAGACGATGGCAGGGGGAATAAATGTAGTACGAGAGCCCAGCAAGCGGTCCTGATCTGCACTCGCTGGCGGTAGGGACATCTATCGTTGGCAGGGACCACCTCTGTAGCCTAGCTTTTGAGAGCCGTCAAAGAGACAACCACCCTGCGGCAAAGTTGGTCTCACACCCGCGAAGGTCTAGACGACCCGTAGAAAAATGCTAAAGGTTTATGCTTCCCTTGCCTGGATGTGACGAAAACGCCGCTGTCATAGGTTCCTGTCAGCCGAGCGCCACGAGTAGTCCGTCCGCGGGCATTTAGGCCCGGATCGATGGTTTGTTCTCCTGGAAATCTTAAGAAAGTCCCTCTGTGACTGCCAGAACATATTCGCCACGTTCTGTACATATATGATCGTGTCCCAAGTACGTTGGTACCGCTACTGGAAGCGAGGTCAAAGCCTCCGCGCATATCCATAGGCGAGAGAAATAGCAGACAGGCGTCGAGAAGGAACGCCGAAAGTGCGTGTACGTGTTGGAGGCCCCAATAAGACTCGGAACATGAATGAGTACCTTGCAATCTGTAACAACAGCCTAGAGTAAGGTGTTTCCTAATACAAAATGACAGAAGGAGATGGAGAGAGATAATTGAAGTGACAAGAGTTTGTAGAGATGACAGAGGTGAACAGAATATGTCAGGTCTGGGGAGGGTTGATAAGAGGTCAACAGACGTCGACAGAGCTTAACAGACGTCCACAGATGGCCAACAGAACGTCATAGGTTAACAGAGCGTCAATAGACTTATTAAAAGGTAGAATTCGATAGAGGCGATAGTGTGTTATAGGGGCGACAGAGAATGATAGTTTCGATAGAGGCTATAGTCTGTTATAGGGGCGACAGAGAATAATAGTAGCGTCAAAAAGATAGAGAAGATAGAGGTCTGCAGTGTTAGCTAGGTATACTAGTAGATGACTCGAAAGGGGACAGATAGTCTATCTAAGGGCATTAGCAAGCGTTCCCAGAGGAAAGACGATACGCATTGAGAGTGGCTCAAGTACCTCGTCATATTGTGTGTACGTGACTGAGAACCAGGTCTCTGAGTGAGGGAAGGCTGTAGTTGCAGAGGAAATGAAATTGAACCGTAAGTCCGCTCCCTGGCAAGTCTAACGGTGTCTCATTTCTGTCTCGAAACTCGACCGCCACGTGCCAACCACGCCACTGAGCTGAGTCTAGAGGAACAACAAGTGGCTGTCTTTGATCACTGACAGGTAGGAGGCTTGAGAGGGCCGAAAACGGTGGCAGTCAAACGCCAGAAAAACGGACTCGCTGGCACCCGACATGCAATGTGGAAGCTGAGGTGGCGGAAAACGGAATGCGCGCTCGGTTTTTGCAGGCGCGGAGGGTACACCCGGGACCCGCTCCGACGACAGACGGGCGGGACGCAGTGAATGAATGCTGTGCTCCATCAACAACGAGTACACTACGGAGTACATGTAGAGTGTTGAACGTACCCAGCTTGATTGACCTGAGTTGACGCTTTCCGGGTTCGTGTAACAACCTTGGTCCCAGCAGGCCAAGATTTTGGTGCGAGTCTAGATGACTTCAAAGTCCAAAGGCCGGCTCTCCGTACCTTGATTAAAAGTGCCCTATATGAGGAGACAGGACCTTCTTTCCATAGCACCGCCTGTACGGGATACCTACCTAGTGGCTAGGCACCCAAGCGGGTGCCAAAAAAAAAGGTCCGCAGCGATATCTTACGCAGTAAAACTCAGCGATATGTATAACGAAACAATTACAAAAAGTCCGAGGAAAATGTACATTATGCTGTTCAATACTACTAACATCAAAAGTCAATTTTTTCTCGAAATCAGACATCTTATTGGTAGGTTGAAAAGCCAGAGAGAGATCTGGCGAGAAGTCTTACTGTGTACCGATAATCTTTTATTACAGGCTTGGCACCCTGTCTGCCCTATCTACACTACCTATCAGAGGCATGGCAGACGCTAAACCCAGCCTGAACCAGCCACACAGACTAGCGGAACGGGAAGTCTATTCTAGGGTGGCGCACGGGACTTTCTGCAAGGCTGATGACTTCACCGCAGTCTGGTGGGGCATGATCAACACGTGGCCAATCAGTCCGGTATATTCCTTGACTTGGCATGCTATCGCACGACTCCCCTCTATCAGCCTCGTCCATCATACGATTGTCAAGATGAAGTGGTCGATTTTTGACACGCTCAGCCAGACTGCCCTGGTCGCTGGCAACTCGATGTCAGGCCACTCTATCCGAATCTCCGTCACTCATTCCTGTCCAATTGGCAATGTTTGTACGGGGGCTTTCGAAATGTGTCGCTCCGACCTGAGGTGAGCTGCTCTAATTTTTCTTCCTGTGCTGCTGGCTCGGCCACCCTGGCCAAGTTCTTTTTCATACATACAAACACTTCATACATACAAACACGACCTATTACCTTACTTTTTGCAAGGTTCTGAGCATCAACCTCCCTCCCACTTCACCCTGCCGTATCCTTTAATACGTGATCTGGCTCAGCTATTCTCTACGACTCGGACATCAGTCGATTTCTGTCCGAATTCGTACCTCGGGCCCAGTGCCTTGCCTGTTCATCTTCGTTTCACAGCCTTCGCGGCTGCAGCGCCAGACTGCTTTCCTGCTACCTATCATACTCTACCTTGCCTCCTCCAGCTACCTGCTCGCCTCATTACCTCCATTCCAGAACCACGGTTCCCCTTTCTTCCCATACCTGACCTCTCAGACCGAACGTCACCTGGTCTTGATTCGACAAGGAGTCTTTTCATCATCGCTCTTCTCGCAGGTCTCTGCAGTCGGATACACGGAAGGTGTGACCAGTCATTTTCGTCTTCGCCTCATCCTGACCTCTACATGTTCCTCGCCAACTCTGCAAATCCTAAGCCGTTTCTTTTCCCGGTTCGATTGATTGTGTGGTCATTTCAATGTTTCCCATGCGCAACTAGGGCTTCTTGTTTGTTTTCCTCTTGTTTCCTGACTTTGTCCCATATATCACTGTTTCACCCAATTTGACCCGGGCCTTTCGAGCATTTGGGGCCCTCGCTGACCTTGTTAAGCGACATCCCCGCCTCCTTCTATTCGCCTCGCACACACACCTATCTTGCCGCAAGGTAGCCGAGCGCCTTGACGGATCCCGAAGCCGAATAACGAAGTACCTACCTCTCCACTCCTCGATCAAGACCCCCGACGACGACTACGAAGACGACAACCACCGCTGTTGTGTGCTCAGCCACTAAGCTCCTCTGGGAGATACAAGCGACGACATAGGACGCACGAGCTTGGACTGTCGGCTGATCAAGCTGCCCAACTTCCCGTGGACAATAGCGGTTGTTCATTGCCCACGAGCCGCCGCCGCCGAAGGCCCGAACCGGGTACAGATCGAGCCTACTTACGCAAATAGCCAAATAGCCTTCGATTTCTAGATCGACGACCGCCGACTCTTCGGGGGCCGCAATGCTGGCTTGGTAGTAATGGACCCCAATTTCCTCAAGAACCTCGAATACTTCGCCGTCCCGAATAGCCAGACCAATAATACTGTGGACCACACAGCCGAATCATCGGCCGCCGGCGCCGCTAGGAATGCGCCTGATGCCTCTCTTTGGGACACCTTAGGAGGCGATCAGGGGTCGGAATCGACCTCCAATGGTCCATCCGGTTCTTTGCCTTCCTTCGCCCAGGCGTCTCCGGGCAGCAACAATTTTGGTTTGGGGACTCTGCCTCCCCAAATGACATTCGGACAAGGTCAAGCTAGGAATGCTTTGCCAACACGGTCGGCACAACACCAGGGTCAGAGACGGCGGGACGGCCACGATCGTAAGCGTACTAAGGTTGACTCTGAGGCCGCCGCCTTGGAATCGGTCGATTATTGGATTCAGCTCGACGATGATGAAGAGCAGAAGCTCGGCGGCAGCTTCGAAATTGACTTTTCCAAGCGCAAAGACCCTACCCCCAACTACCACAGGTAATGACGCTGCCCGCCTAGAGATGTAGTCGTGCTAGGCAAGTAAGCTGACTCTGGCTAGGCAACCTGCTGCGAACCGTTTGAATCCTTTGTCCACAACCCCCGGTCTGGGTGCAGGACTCTACACCAATCCCGTCTTCAAGCTGGAGGAATTCTTTGACGACGGTGCTCTGGATAATGCTCTCTCTGACGATGAGGATGCTTTCGAGTCGATGAATCTTGGCGATCAGCTCGGCAAGATTGACTCTCAACCACCTCCAGAGGTTCCTCCTCGAGAAGGTCTCTACTCGACACCACTGAGTTGGGAGAAGCCCGCACCAGGGTTGAGAATTAACCCGCTTTTTGGTATGGGTGGCATGACTGGTATGGGAACGCCCATGCTCGATCCGGAGCAGAGGCGGCTTCTGGCCATAGCTCTCAACACTGGCAGATCGTCAACAAGTCTGGGTGCCGGTATGGGTTTCGGGGTCGGAGCAGACTTTGGCCCCGACTTCTCAAGTCTTGATAACTTTGACGCGACCATGGCAGCCACAGACATGGCCGAGCTCACTCGCGGTCCCGAGCAGTCGGGCCTCGGCAGTAAGGGCAAGGAGAAGGAGAAGTGCTCTGCAGATGCCGACAAGGCCCAGCGACCCCAAGTCTCGCGGACAACAACTACCACGACTGGTGTTTCCGACAAGTCTAAAGACAAGGGGAAACCTGGCGATCGAACAGCACACAACGACATTGAGAGAAAATATCGCACCAATCTCAAAGACAAGATAGGAGAGCTTCGCGACGCAGTGCCATCACTAAGATCGATCCCAGAAGAAGGGGGGGAAGAGGCCGAGGCCGACAGCCAGTCCCAGCGCGGCCCCAAAGTGAGCAAGGTATGGCGTTGAACATGCGTTGATTACTAGCTTCTCGAATGTCTACTAACTTCTTCTAGGGCACGGTTCTGACGAAAGCTACAGAATACATTCACTACCTTGAACGTAGAAATAACGCCATTATGCGCGAACATCAGGAGCTTGCGAGACGGCTCCAAGCCTTCGAACAGCTGCTTAGCGCCACGGCGCGCCAACCCTTTCCGATGCCCAACTACAGCAGAGCCCTATTCGATCCCCGAGGGTTTTGCTAGTATCTCTCTCCTTTAACTACTTCGCGCATCACGATTGCGAAAATGTACATATTACGTTGTTGGGGGCTATCGACTGCCCTGAAATTACGATTACGGTCAATTTATGAGCAATGAATAGGCATGCACATAACAACTAAAGGGTATCAGACCTCATTGTACTTTGGCGGCTTGGAACGCAGTAAAGCGTGAAGATTGTGACTCAATCTACTTACTCTACTCTCATCTCCAGGCGTCGACTAAACACTAAGATGCGCATGTGGCGTTATGAATTAAGGTTGGTTGGCAGCATAGTCCGCTTCATCTGTATGCAGGGTCCAAAAGGAATCGCAGACCTTCGGCTACTGGCGCTGATCTTGAGACCCTCGATTCCATGCGACGTGGTACGCCACTGAGTAGTGTAATGGTCTTGTGGCGTGAAAATCAACTGAATGCCACGTGCCCAACCAGAGCACGTGGCTGGGCATCTGACGCAGGTCGACGAACACTTCTGGTCCAAAGAGTGACATGTCGACCCTGCCACAAATACGACATGGCCATCGGTCCGGAAGGTTTCTTCAACGTTGAAGCCAAGTAAGCTGGGAAGACTGGCCAGGATCTCAGGACATGGAAAACCGATCCCGGTGCTCAGTTGATTCATTAGCCTTCTGTCAGAGTAAGACACCTGGTTCAAGGGACTGGCAGCTGAGTGTTGCGAGGTTTCACGGTTGTTCTGTACAACGGCAGGAGACTTGCCGGCCTTGCTATGCTCTCGTTTACTGTCACAATTCCCCGTCAATTGCCTTTTGCTTTTCCACCTCTTGTACACGATGTGGTCACAAATCAGTCTCTCAGAGCCTCAATGTCAGCAACCTCCTTGACAGCTTCCGTGGTGAAAACGAATGGCGACTCCTTGTCTACACATATGCTGTCCTCGATGCGGACGGCCATGCCACGGAAGTGCTCCGGCCAGCGGTCCGTATCGGGGACATAAATGCCTGGCTCTATGGTCACGCAGTGACCCGCTTTAAGGGGCGTCCGCCTGCCGTAGCCGGGCACATCATGGACGTCCAGGCCGACGTAGTGACCAACGTGATGGGGAAACAACACATCGATGTCGCGATGCGTCATGTCGAAACCCAGGTTCTTGAGCTGCTCGAGCAGGCCCTTGGACGTGTGGTCGTGGATGTCGTCGAGCGAAAGGTTAGCGTTCTCCCGGCACAAAGACACGCTGGAGCGCTGGACGGCGAGGACGGCCTCGTAGAGATCCTTTTGCGCGGCGGTGAACTTGCCGTTTATAGGCCAGGTCCGCGAGATGTCGGTAATGTAGGTGCCGTACTCGCCACCGGCGTCGACGAGGATCATCTCGCCGTCGTTCATGACGTTGTTGTTCACAACGTAGTGAATGCAGAGTCCGTTCTGGCCGCCCGCGACGACGGGGACGTACGCGGGGCCGTCGCAACCGTCCGCGGTGAAGCGGTAGTCGAGGAAGGCGTGGAGGTCCTTCTCCTTGGTCCACTGACGGCGCATGGCGTCGGTGATGACGCGGCCGGAAATCTGGCCTGCCTTGCGCATGTTTGCAATCTCGGCCGGGGACTTGATGCAGCGGAGGGAGTTCATGACGGGATACAGCGGGACGCGGACCGAGGGGAACCACGATTTTTCGCTCCGCATCAGTTGCCATAGTTTGCTGTCCTGCTCGCCCTGCTTCGGCTTTTCGAGGTCGGTGTAGACGCGCGAGGCGGACTTGAGGATCTCGGGCAGGAAGCGATCAACCTTGGCGATGTCGGCGGCCTTGTCAGCGTTGAAGATGTCGGTGGCGGCCTGGATGCCATTCCTCGCGCCCGACCATTGTTCGGCCACGGGGTCCCTTGATTGTGCAAAGAGGTGAAAGGTGTAGTCGCCAAACTCGTTGCCTGTTTTCTGGATGACGGCCAGTGATTCGCCTTCGGTCCATCCGGTGAGGTACAGAAAGTTGGACTCTTGGCGGTAGGGGTAAAACACGGCGCCGGAACGGTACTTGAGATCAGCGGCGGCCAGCACGGCGACACCTCCCTCGGGAAGCTTCTCGGCCAGCCGGGCGCGCCGTTCCCAGTATTCTTGAGCGGTGATGCCCGGGGTTACTGAATCGACATGTCAGTATCGGTTGTTTCTCAATTCTTATTTTTATAAACACAGGACGTGTGATGGTAGTCGAGGCGAAAATTCAAATTCAGATTCGCCAATGAGTTGGGTGTACTGACTCTCGCCGGCTTGGAGGATGTGAGGATGAGTCTCATGTACTGGCTGACCGAATTGCAGATCAGCGGCGGAGACAATGGCATATTGGCGGGTCTGGGAGCGTGATATGGAACGAGAAAGTCGCCATGATGCCGCCGTTTTGTTCTCTTGCAGCCATTTAGCAGCTCGTGAGGCGCGACCCAAAGGGCGCAGTGAGGTATTCATGACCAAGACCGGGGTTATACGCATATGAGGGAGAAAGTGATGATTCTAATAGAAAAAGGAATGGGTCCGGTTTCCGAATGAGGTCATCACGATGGGAAGTAGGTGGTGGAATTCCCTTTGCGGTTGGACGACCAAGTGGGTTTAGCTTCAAGCTGAAAGGTCAGGGACTTGAGGCGTCTGGTCAAGTAGCCTGCTGCTGACTCGTCCGGAGCGAACGGCAGTCTCTCATGGGCTTTTGTTTGAGACGGCAGAGGAATACCCTTTTCGGTATCAGGCCATGATGACGAATGGACGGACGGCGAAGAGATCTTTATTGTTAAACGAGCCTGCGAATTAGCAGGACATGTACATGTCGGGGGACTCTTTTTATGAGACAAGTCCTACTATATGCATGCGGTCCACCTGTAAGTACCTAAGGCATGCTACATGTAAGCTCGGCAAGCGTAAGGTGTACCGGCGACGGCGAGGGTGAGGTGAGCAGCAGACGTATACTTCGTCCTCATGTACATGGTGCACGACAAGATGGATTTGACAATGGCGTGCAGGCATTACCTACCTCGGTCGGCCCCGAACATCCACTGAGTACCTTAGCTGGGCAGGGCAGGATAGGCTGCCTGCACAGTATAACACTCGGTGGGTGAGAACCTGGTAGGGATGGCACCTTTGAGTATCCGTACTTGCGGATGAAGCAGATTGGCCCCAGAAGCACACGCAAGATTTTTTTATGTTGCCTCGCAGCGTTCCCACTGAGAGAGCTCCATCCAATTTCATCGTCAAGCTTTGGGCGTCACCAACCTACCTAGGTATGTAACCTCACTTTGCTCGGGACAAGTAGTTGTATGTCCACCTGTTTACCAACAAGTAAATGCCTACCTACTTAGGTCCAAAATGTAACTTAGGTACCTTACCTTCCCTAGGTAGGTAGGTACTACGTAGGCACCTAGGTAAGTAGGTAAGTGGGAAGACGTGGTGGTTTACAGACTACCTATGTAGTTGCTGGGCAGGTAGGTAATGTCTGCATAAGATACCTTAGGTAACACAAGTTGGAACCTTGAGGTACCACAAATACAGCGACTACCCGTGCCCGCCCCCACTTTAATTGGAACTCGAAGACTCGTCACCCACTAAAGTGGGT
>MASP02000623.1:191-40036 GCA_001693025.2 Colletotrichum lindemuthianum | reverse complement strand
AACTTATCCTAATATTCTAAATATACTATTATACTACCTTTCCTATATATTATCTATTAGGCTTCAGTATTATAAATAATATAATTATCCTCTATCTATAGCTACCTAAAATATAAAAATAACTATAAACTTTCTATAATATAAATATAAATCTTCTATATATAACTACTAACTTCTAAAGTCAGGATAGTTACTTCCTAAATATTACTAAATAATAATCTAATAATATATCTCCTTATCTATCTCTTTAACTTATCAACTAGTAGGAGGTAAAATTTCTTCATAAAGGAAATATTAATAATAATATAAATATTATAGTCTATATTAATAAGTATATTAATAGAGTAATTTCTATTAATTCTAGTCTAAATAGTAGCTAACTATTAATTACTTACTTATTTCTTTTCCTATTATTTCCCCTATCTTATTACTTCCATTTTAGTTAGCTCTAGAGCCTAACTTTACTCTAAAGTTACTTTTTTCCTGAATCCTTACTATTACTAAGTAGAGTAGTGTTATCCTTCTAGTTATCTTTAGTATAATCTAGAGTAGCTGTAACTTTTATAATTTTCATGCTAGTTTTCTTATACTTTTAGGCTCTATAATTCCTATAGATATAGTTTTTCTTACTATACTTAAAGTATCAGTAAATATTCTAATAGTCTCTAAAGTATTCCTTAGGAGTAGAAAAGAAGCTACTAAAGCTCTAATATTATTATTACTTCTTAACTATTCTAGTTATTATAATATTACCCTCTATATTATAAATAGTAGGTCTCTAGTAGGGTAACTAATAATATACTAATATCCTCTTTATATATTTAAACTTCTAAGCTATATCTTAAACTTTAGATAATTAAGATCTATACTCTATAGGAAAGTTAACTATAATAAGTAGCTCCTTAAAATAGAGAAGCAGAATAGCCTCCAGTAGGGAGATCTAGACTATATCTAGCTATATATACCCTCTAATATCAGCTAGAATCTTTTCAAATTAAGGTAGAAAAGTAGTTAGATATTTATTTTCTTTCTGTCTGAAGCTCTATAGTTAGGTAATAACGTAAAGCTGACTATTAAGATCCAGATAAATTCTATTTAGATAACCTATAAAATTATTTAGTTTATAAGAATTCTCTAACCCTCCCACTATATAGAAAGTTTTAACTACCTACTAAAAACTAGAGTCTAAATAGGAGTAAATTAGATACTAATATTCCTAATTACTATTAAAAAAATAATAGTTAATCTTAAGCTTAGCTTTTATCTATTAGGCTTACACTTAGTATTCCTTCTACTTACCTAAAAACTTCAGAAGTAGGGAAAGAAGTTTCCTCTAGTAGTTAGCTACTAATAGGAATATAATAATATTATTAACCCTAAAGACTGTTATCCTAATAGATATTATTCTAGAGGTTACTAGAATATCCTAATATAAGTTAGAGGTATCTATTATAGTAGCTACCTGGAGGTCACCACCTGCTATAGCATCTCATTTCGCTAACTTATACGAGAGCTTATTAATCCTCTAGTAGAGAAAGCTTAAGGTATATTATAACTACTACTAAAGTAGTTTACTTACGGAGTTACTACCTGTAGGGATATCCTGGGAGGCTCTAATACCCTCTATCATTCTTTATATTAGTTACCTATTATATAATATTATATCCTAAAAGCTATACTTAACTAGATTATATACTTAACCAGTAGGAAGCTGCACTCTACCTAATATTATCTATATAGTAAATAAAACTGAATTCTAAATATGTAAAAAGCTAGACTTAGGTTTATTTAACTGGAAGGTGGCGTAAAATACTGTTTATTTAGAACTAAGGAGTAAAAAAGAAGCCTTCACGAGTGTGTGGAAAAGTCTGCATATATAGTGCTATATAGGGCCCACCGAGGCCCCACCCGAGCGAGGGGGTTAGCTTTAGATACCTAGGCACAGCCCTAGCTGGACATCTAGGTATAGCCTATAACAGGTTGAAAGATAAAGTATTATCTACTGAAACTATTTGAAAATATAGCTGTTAATTAGTTCTCTCTTAAAAGTATTAAAAAAGCTAGATTATTACTTTAGTTTACTATATCTAGATATACCTCTTAGATATATAAGTAGTTTTAAAAATAACTTATTATAAATTCTAGTTTTTATTAATAAAATAGTAGAGAACTCTAAGGAGAGAATACTTAAAGTTAGAAGTATTCTAGATATTAATTATAAGTAAGACTTTCTTATTCTTAGGAAGTAAATTAAGAAATAATAACTAAATTCTTAGAGTTTCAGCTGATAGTTATTTAAATAATATTAGTTAGCTTAGTGGATTATAGTTAAGTTATAGAAGTTGGTAAAACTGCTTAAAGAAGTAATTATAAATAATATTTAATAATAAATTAACTTCTATTACTAAGTAGATAAGAGTTTATTATAAAGTATCTATATAATTACTAGATAAAATTTAAATTTGATTATTATAAATAATTACTATAAATACTAAAAGGAGTTACTTATAATTATTTTACTAATAAGTAAATTATCTAACTAAGTTTAATTATATAGTTTTAGAGTATAAATCTTAGAATATTTTAATATAGTATTGATACTACTTAATTTAATAAAAGGATAAATTAATATTTTATAGTATTACTTATATAATACTACTAGTTACTTAGTAGTTTAAGAGAATATATAATTAAACTTATCCCAAATTAGTACTTTAATACTAAACCAGAATACTTTTACTTAGTTAAGATATTTCTTAAGGGATTCCTTACTCTATAGTAGATATTAACTATTTATAACCTAAAATTTATATTATTAGAAGGTTTACTAAAGAATATTAAACTAACTAAAAAGATTTACTATAAGAATAATAAAATTATAGTAAATACAAAGATTAGTAGTATATAGAGGATCTAAACTATCCTCTAGGTTAATACTAAATAGAGGTTATAATATCTTAAAAATAGTAGAGATAGTTTTTTAATATTCTATTAGAATTACAAAATAGTAATTACTATAATACTTATATTAATTAACTTAAATATAGAATATAAGATATAGATTAAGTTTTAAAGGGTTATAAAGTTATATTTAATAATTATTTATAGTTAGATACTTTATTATAAGTTCTATATTTATTAAATTATAATTTCTATAAAAACATCTATTCTAATAATTATTAAATTTATTTTCATACTTATATTTATTATTATTATTAAATCAGTATTATACCTCTAGAAATTCTATTATTACTCCCAGTAGAAGTTAGGGATATACTAATATTCAGATATATAAATATTTATTTATCTAGTTAGACTACTCCCTCTAGCTTTAAACTTCCTCCCTTCAGATAAAAGTTAAATATAAACTAAACTAGGTTTATTATAAAAGTAGCTATATAGATAAGTTTAGAGCATCCACTAAAACTACTAGATAAACTAAAAACAGCCTATAAGAAATTAGTAATTATTATACTACCTAAGAAGAAAAAATAATAATATCCAGAAGGTAAGAATACTTAATTATTATTATATTAACTTTTTCTAATAAGTCAGTTTATACTTTATATAAGATTAGGAAACTTCAAAAAATAACTAACCTCCTTATTCTAAAAGTATTATTTAGGTAGTTTATATATAAGATTATATAGTTTCTACTTAATTATACTTAAAAAGAGTTTAAAATCTAATCTATTATATTTTATATATTATAAGAGGTTACTAAAAATTACCTTACTATATTATTCCTAAGTAAGTATATTTTTAAGGAAATAAAATATTTACTAATTTATCTAGATATAAATCTCAATATAATTTATATAAAATAAGTTATTTTACTAAAAAAGAACTTTAATTTATTAAAGAAATTATTAAATAATACTTAAGGTTTTTAGTTTAATTAACAATTAAGATTTCTACTGATTATTATAATGAATTACTATAAAATAATTATTCTTAACTTATTTTCCCTATTTTATCTCCTCTGTAATTTCCTTAATAAAAGTAAAATCTAGCTTAGCTATTAAGTTTTAGGTTTCCTGCTGATACTTATCCTAAGATATAGAGAATACTTAAGATAGGATTTAGAAGTATAAATAAAGTAGGATATACTTTATACTTCCCTTAAAGCTTTTCTCTATCTCTTCAGCAAATTAGTTAAACTTAATAAAATCAATATCCTACTATAAGGAAGTAGAGCTAGGAAAGATAATCTAATCTAACTTCAGCTTACTACTATAAACCTCTTAAATTATATCTAGAAGAGTAAGCTTATAGTTAATGATATAATAATAGCTATAAGTTATATAGAAGTAGCTGGGAATATTAAGAGCAGAATAATACTTAAACTTAAAAAGCTTAAAATAATTAGTAAATATTCTATAATATTTTAATATTACTTACTTTTTTACCTTATAGTTTAAGGATAGAGACTTTATTAGTATATTAGTAGTTTTTCAGTATTTTATAAATATATAGTAAAGTAGAAACTCCTCTTTTATAAAGAATACTAAGCTGTTAACTTATTTATTCTTTATAAAGTTTTTTTTAATAATATCTAATGTAATACTAAGGTAGTGAAATAGGCTATAGCTGAGAGAGCCTATCTGGACTAAAACTAACTAACTACCCCCAGCTATAAAACCTGAGAGAAGCAAAAAACAGATAGAAAATATTAGAAAAATATTTTAAAACTGTAGAATTACATTCACAGATCTACAGTCTAAAAGCTAAACTGATCTAAATAGTAAATCTTAGATTCTAGAGAGAAGAGAACTTAATTCTTTCTATCTATCTATAATAAACCTAACTATTTATACTTATAAGGTTACTTATATTATATAAATAAACCTATTTACAAACCTAACCCTATTATAATCCTCCCCTTAAACTTATTTTAAGCTTCTATATAATAAACCTAACTAAAATAAAAAAATCTATCTATAATATTATAACTCTCTCTAACTAGGATATAGTAGTTACTAATAATCCTCCTGTATATAGTAACTCTCAAGATAATATTAATTATTATAATCTTTTTACTATTAGTCTTATTTAATGCCCTATATAAAGTAAGACTATCTTTCCTAAGTTTTAGAATAAGAAAAAGAATAATTAGCAGATCCCTAAGAAATATTCTACAAAATTTATCACTACTAATCTATATATTAATTTACAAATTAGTCTCTCAGATAATATCTAATAGATATAAAGTCTATTCTAGCTAGGTAACTAAAGTATAATAATAGTAAATATCCTATAGGAATTAATATTTTTAATAACTAACTAATAACTAATTATATAAATTATATTAATTATCTAGAAGAACTATATTACTAAACTTTTATATTATACCTTAGAGTAATACTTATAGTTTTATCAGATTTACAAATATCCTTCCTTAGTATATAATAAAGTTTTAGAGTTATTTATAATTTAGATATCCTAGGTTTCAGCAGCTGAATATTAAATAATACTGAAATCCTATTAACTTCTATTATATCTAGAAAACTTAAGTATAATATACTAATTATTTTCTCTATAGATTAGATCTACAAATCTTTAATAGATATCTAAAGAGTAATTATTATAAAGTCTAATACTTAATATTTACTATAATCCTAATAATATTATTCTATAATTACTAGACGGAAAAGTAGATTACTATAAACTATTTAGTAAGATCTAAATATTTTACTAATAGCTAACTACTATCTGTAAGTAAGAAGATAATTCTTATTTCTATATTATTAGAAATCTTCAGTATACTAAAAACTTTCTTTAGAATTAAGAATTTTATTATAAATATAAGCTTAAAACTATTCTATAGCTCTAAGGTTATATATATATCTATCTAGTTACTATTTAGTTAGAACTATCTAAATATTAACTCTCAGGATCTAAAGAATATCCTTAGATATATCTATACTTCTATAGAACTCTAGTAAGTTATTAACCTCTTTAATAAAGTTATTATTACTATTTAGTCTCTATAGAGAATCTAAATAAAATATAAAACTACTAAACTAATCTATAGTAAGATTAACTTAATAGTTTCTACTATAATAATATAAGAAAACTATAATATTAATATTAAAAAGTTAATATCTCTAGTAATTATTAATATTATATCTAGCGTTATAAATATTATTATTAATAAGTATACTTACTTACGTATTCTAAAGGAACTTATTATTAATATAAAATAAGCTAGCTAACTTTATTTATAAACTTATTTTAAGTAGAGTAATAAGTTTAAAGTTATCTAGATATCCCTCTAGTTAAAAAGTTCCCTCTATATTATAGAGTGATATATACTACTTAATTTCTTTCTGTAAATTATTACCTTCTAGGTAGTTTAAACTTAAACCTCCTTTATAATAGCTAATAAAATAGTTTACTAAAATTTAACTATCTCTATACTAATCTATAATAGTAAATAGCTTTTACTAATTTAGTATTAACTTTTAACTATATTCTGAAACTGGGAATATTAGTTTAAATAGATTTATATTAATAAAATAAGATCTTCCTCCTACTTATAGTCTATAGGGACTAGAGTAATAGTAAGGTAAGTTTCGACAGTATAAACTCTTCTTATAATAACTCCTAAGAAGTAGGTAGATAGGATTCTAAGATAATTTATAAATAATTTATTATTAGGTTATAATATTCTATATATTTATTTTCTTAGTAGCTGAGAATAGTATTATAGGAATTACTATTTCTAGAGTCTGAGAATAGCTTCTACTTACTACTAGAGAAGTTTCTAAATTATTAAATAATATTATTAAGATATTACTATTAATATCTAGTAGAGTATTTAGTTTCTTAGGTTTTACCTATTTAGCTTTTAAGAATATCTTATAGTTATCTTATATTTTCTTCTATTAGACTGCTATATTTATCTTATTATTATCTTTATAATCTTAAAATTATTTAAAAAAGCTAGGTTAATTATATACTAAGTTCTCCTTAGTTGGAATATTAAAATATAATTCTTAACTAAGATATAGTTTCTATACTACTCTAATAATATTATAGCCTGTAAGTTACTTTAGGATTTATTTAGTATTAAGAATAACTTATAACTAATTAAATATTATAAGGGAGAATATTTACTATAGATAGTTATTTCTAGTATATATAATATATAACTATTAAGTAATTAGATAGAAATAATTTTAATATTATCTTAAAATAGTTAGGTTTATAAGTATTATTACTATTATATAATGTAATTCTTTATTATTATTATACTATTAATTATCTTAATATTGAGCTTATTCCTTATCTTAATTAATAACTAGATAGGTTTATACTTCACCTCAACTTAGTTTATATTATATAATAATAATTTAGAAATAATTCTCCCTTACTTTTTACCTATATTAATAAGTATTTTCCTTATAGATTTTATCTAATACTACTAAAATATAGAAGTTATATATTTTAATATATTCCTTAAGTATCTATTAGTATTTAGTAATCTATTTATCTCTATTAATAGCTTCTCTAAGTTTAATATAAACTAGTAGGATATATAAAGCTAGAATATAAATATCTAAGAAGTTTCATAATACTAAGAAAGTTAGTCTATCTACTATTTTAATAAATATACTGAGAAGCTATTCTCTTATTATTATACTTCCTACTAATATCTATAAAGATAACTATAAGCAGTTAGATTTTATATTAAGTTAAGAATCTAGAAGCTAGTTATTATAAACTCCTAATTTTAAATATAGAAGTTAGTTATTACTATTAGGATATTATCTATATAGTTAGCTATCTTAAGGAGTTTTTAGCACTTCTAGTATTTAAATTATAAAGTCTAGAGAGGTAAGTATAATAAAGTATTCTTTTATAACCTTATTAACTTATTTAGAGTTATAGAGATTACAAACAACCAATTCTGAAACTAATTTAATATTTATAGTAAGTAAAGAATTTTCTCTAAAATTATATAAAAAAGTTAGTTTTCTTATAAAGTAGATATTATAAAAGAGGGATTTATAGACTTAAGTTATATTATTAGGTTAAGAGAGATAAGTATAAATATTAAGTTAGTAAGATCTTAAATTTAAGCTGAATAATATATATATAGAGGAAATTCTAAAATCTTTTATCTATAGTAAAACTATCTCCTTTTATAAATCTAAATCTAAAAATAAGTAAATTATTATAGATATTATTCTATATAAGAGTAAATTACTATTTCTATTAAGAATAATAAGTAAATAGTAAGTAAATAATATTATTATTCAGATAAAAAATATCTTATTATTATTTAGTAAGTATAAAAAGGAAACTTTCTCCTCTAAGTTAATTAATATTTTTCCTTTATTAATTACTCTGGAATCTTTATTTTTACTTTCTTTCGTCTGTAAATATCTCTTCTATTATATTATATTTTAATTACCTTCTTCCTAGAAGAGTAATAGATACTCTATAAATATAGTTTCTTAATAAGTTTTATAAGATCTACTTAATCTATAATTTAAGCTTCCCTACTCCTTTAGAAATTATTAATAATATACTATAATAAATTTCAGTTAATCCTTCTAAGTTTTCAGTATATATTCCTTTTCTTACTTCGCTCTAAGTTAATATATAATCTAACTTATTATTCTCAGGCTTTAGCTAATCTTATATTCCTTAAGATTAAGATACCTCAGAATAAGTATTCTGAAGTTATTCTTACCTATTAAGTCTATAGTTTTAAGCTTCCCCTTAAGATATAGGTAAACTTCTAGAGAGTCCTTATAGGATCTTAGAATTATTAGCTTATTTAAGAATATACCTATAGTATATTTATACTTTATTATTAAGTATTTATTTATTTCAGTATTACTTATTAGTCTGGATCTTAAATTTATAAGTTATTTTAATATCTTACTACTATCTATAGCTTCTTTATTTAAAAATATAATAGGTAAAATATTATCCCTTATAGTTATTATAAAGAGTGTATTTATATAACTTATAATACGTAAAGTAGTTTATAAGTCTGTAATCTATATTTTAAGTGTATATTATTACCTAGAGGCTTTTATACTAACTACTTTTTTTATAAAACTTAGAATACTTACTCTTTTAACTTTAATACTATCTACCAAAAATTCAATTTTAGCTACTATTATATAAATAAGATATATTATCTTAGTGGTAAATATAATAACTTCCTTATTCTTAAATTTAAGATCTCTTAAAAGTTCGAGAAAACTATTATTAGTAGAGTTAGTTTATTTAACTTTATTTATTAGTATAATATACTTTTCCCTTAATAAAAGAAGTATTTTAATATTCTTAATACTCTCTTTACTTTTTCAGCTTATCTTTTTATATATAACCTACTTATTATATTCAGCTTTCCTATTTTTATTGAGAAATATTAATCTTTAGTTTAAGAGTAATATCTCCTAGTACGTTAGAGAAAGAAACTTCTTTACTTATATTATCGATTTCTGCAAGGGAAATAAGATAGTTATTATTTATTAGGTTTATGAATATATCTAGTTATTATAGATAGGAAAGTAAAATAATAAAAACTAGAAGAAAGAAAAAAGAAATAAATAAGAAAATCCTTTTAGTAATAAGTATATATTATATTTTTATTCTTTAGTATAATATCTTTTTTGTAAGTAAAGTTATCTTTCCTCTCTAAAGTTCCAGGTTATATCTTATTAGCTAGAAGCTTCTATATATCTCTCTTAAGAAAAATAATAAGCTTCATAACTAATAGTTTACCTGTGAATACTACTTATTATTATCCTAACTATATTAAGTTTAGAAACCTTAATAGATAGTATTAGCTATTATATTAGGTCTACGAATATACTAATTTAGTGAATATAAATTATTATATCTAGTCTATTTAAAAATATTAAGTCTACCTTATAGTATAAAAAGTAAGTACCTATTATAATTATTTAGAATTATTAAAGGTGAAACATCTTTCCTTTTATACTTCTATTACTTAATTTAATCTGTGAATATTTATACTATTTAAGATAAAATTGTAAGTTAAAGTTATTAAGGTTATAAAGAAATAGGGAATAAAGAGGCTTTAGGAGTAAGAAAAGAGAAGATCCAGACTAAGAAAAAGAAATAATTAAATAAATATAATAACTAAAATATAGGTCTGTAAATATTATCTGAAGTAAAGTTTTTATTGTTATTATATATATATTATTAAACTATTATATCCTAGTACTAGGTTTTTAAGGATAGAGCTATTACTAGAATCTAAATTTTAAACTTAGAATCCTGAAGTATCTTCTCTACTATATATTTAATATTTAATAGATATTCCTTTTATTAAGTTATTAATTCTGTTAAAATATTATTATTAGTCTCACTTAAGACTATAGATTCTTCCTCCTCCTCCTCTTCTTCCTCCTTATTAGCTATAAGTTCTCCCTAAGTTAGGAAAACGTTTACTAATTCTTTCTCTAGATTAGATCTATAAATATCTAGATCTAAAAGTTCCTAATATCTTTAAGAAACCTATATAAATTTCCTTAACTTATTTCTTCTATTTATTACTTTAGTAATTTCCTCTCTAGATAAGAGTTTAAGTTAATAGGAAGAAGTATTAAGTATTCTTAAATAAATTCAAAAGGAATCTATCTATCTGTATTTAAGCTTTCTATCTGAAGATTTATTAATTACTTATTTAATATTATAAACTAAAATTATATTACTAGGTTCTAATTATTTATCCTATAGTATATTCTCTCTTTATTTATTAAAACTCTCTACTATTTTCTTATATTAACTAGCTATTAATATTACTACTTTCTCTCTATCCTTATCTAATTATATAAAAGTATAAATTCTTATATTTATTTCTTCTTTTAGTATCCTTACTAATATTTAGTTTAGTATCCTCTATATTAATATAAGTATTTTAATAAATATAACTATTTTATATTTATATTTTAAATAGAATAGTATAAATCCTATTAATATTCTAATTATTATTTAGTCTATAAATAAAGTAGCTAACAGAAAGAGTAAGGAATCTTTATTACTATTATTCTGTAACTATACTGATAGTATATAAGTAATTAATTAATATCTAACTTTAATTACTTTATTAGCTTATAAGTTATAAACTAAAGTAATTTTACATTTGAGGCTATATTACTTATTTAACTTAATAATATACTTCTTATTTTCTAGCTTTCTATCTACTATAAGGATTTTATAAAAACTATAATATATAATAACTTCTTCCTATAGAAACTTTATAATTACCTTTAAAGTAGGTTATAGAAACTATTAGGTTTCTAGCTAACTTATAAATATATCTCTTACCTTAATAAGATATTATTTTCCCACTCTCTAGATATCTAAATAGATATAGTTAAATAGAAGTCCCTAAAGAGTAGTAAAACTATAAAGATCTCTTATCTTATATACTCTCTATATCTAATAATCTAGGTAATATTCTACTACCTCCTATATATCTTTATATATATTAAGCTAATAATATTAATTAGCTAACTTCTTATAGATAGCTTCTTATCCTTAATAATTACTCTTATTATATATAGTCGCTATTAATTATCTCTATAGTTCTTCCCTATTAGTAATATATTAAGGAATTATATAAAATAGTATCAGTCGGGTGAATAATAACTTATCCCGTAATTAGAATATTAAAACCTTCTGCCTGAAAATTCTAAATTAGTTAGGATCGATCCTAAGTAACCTCTTTAGTATTAATAAGTAATAAACTATTTACCTAGTCTCTCTTAACTAGATCTATAAATAGTCTAATACTACTACTAGAAATATTAAACCTTTATTAATTTAGCTAGTTTTATCTATTATAACTTCTAAGTTAAATACTTCTTCAATATATTAATTATCTCCTATAGTATATACTCTTTTAAAAAAACTTCTAGTTACTATATCTATAAAAAAGATCTGTATATTAATCTAGTTATTAATATTACCCTCCCCTTACTTATTATCTTAGTTAGATAGTCTAGATAGTTTTTATGAAAAACTATTAGCTGCAGAGTTAGCTACCCTACTAATATACTTAATCTTAAAGTTAAATATTCTAATTTAAAATATCTAATAAATTACTAATATCTCTAGTACGTTAGAAGCAGTATTATTAAGTTAAGTAATAAGAGTTTTAATATTAATCTCTAATAAGAAGTATTACTTATAGAGGTAATTTCTTAAATACTTCAGTATTTTTAATATTCCTTAAAGTTCTTTCTTACTAATATTATAGTTAAGTTCTATACCTATAGATAAGCTATTTTTAAAGTGAATAATAACTTATCTTTACTTAATAAATTATCTAAATATAACTTCCTAACTAATATTACTAGTATCCACTACTAGATATATTTAGTTACCTGTAAAGCTATAGTTAATAGATATAAATATAGAAGAGCTGCAGAACTTATTTTTAAGTTATTCTATAATAGTAATCTGCTCTTATTCCTATTAAAAGAAAACATTCTTCTTCAGTAAGTTATTAAGTAACTTTACTATAGTAGAATAATCTTAGATTTATCCTTAATAAAATATTATAATACTGAGGAAAGATTATATTTCTAATATTGTGATAGGGTTGGGTCTGTAAACAGGCCTAGCCTATTTACATAATATAAATAGCCTTATAAGTATAAATAGCTAGATTTATTACAGATAGATAGAAAGAATTAACTTCTTTTCTCTCTAGAATCTAAGACCTACTATTTAGATCAGCTTAGCTTTTAGACTGTAGATTTATAAATATAATTCTATAGTTTTAAAATATTTTTCTAATATTTTCTATCTATTTTTACTTCTTTTAGGTTTTATAGCTAGAAGTAGTTAGTTAATTTTAGTCTAGATAAACCCTCTTAGTTATAATCTATTTTAATAGTATCTAGAGGTAGATTATTCTACTTTTAGTTTTTAAAAACAAGATAGAAAAATACTTCTATATTACCTTAATAAATAAATATTAATATAATATAATAGAAATATAATATATTATCCTACTATTAAGAAAAAATATATAAGTAAGTATAAAGATTAGAGAGATTACTAAAGAAAGCTATTTATAGATCTATACTAGAAATGAGAAGATTAAGTAATAACTATATTTATACTTTTAAAACTAGTAAATACTTTAGAGACCTAGAAAATATTTAGAAACTAATATTTATATAGCTTTACTAAATAAACTTTTATAACTTTATATTATAAGATTATTATTAGTAGGATATTTATAAATTTAGCTTATAGGTAGACTAGAAATTACTCTACTAAATATAATAGAAAATAATAATTATAATAATAATTATAGAATAATTAAGAAGGCGGTCCTACTAAGCTAATAAATATAGTAGGATTAACCTGTTTATCTGAAGACTAGTAAAAAGATAAATAAATAGATTATTTTAATATCTTTAATATAGAGAAGATAGCTAGGTAAAAGGAAGACCACTATAACTTAAATACCTCTAATGTGGAGAAGATAGCTAGGAAGATTAACTAGTAGCTTTATATAGAATTAAATTAAAATATTACGTAATAAAGATAAAAAGACAGTAAAAAATCTTATATAGACAGTCTAGTCTACAGCTTTTATTAATAACAATACCTTAAAAAGGATAATAAAAAAAAAAAAAAACAAACTTTACTTCAGACGATATTCGCAGACCTACGCTTTAGTTATTACGCTCGTTCGATTATTTCCTTTTCTTAGTCTGTATTTTCTTTTTTCTTACTACTAAAGTCTCTTTATTCCCTATCTCCTAATAATATCCAGGATTTATACTTATTACTTCCTTTGAGGTTATAATAAGTAAATACTTCTATATTATTTAAATAGACCTGCTACTAAGTTAATAGACTAACTAACTAACCTATTCGCAGACTAATGCTATTAATTATATTTAAATACGCCTGTTTATTTAATTACTATAGTCTTACGGATACTATAGATCCTACGGATACTATAGATTATATGGAGGCTATAGTTATGCGGATGCTACAGCTTCTGTAGGCTATAGCTACAGCTATATATACAGCAAAAATGTCGAAAATCAACGAAAGCAACAAGAAGGCTAGCCACATATACTACAGCTACATAGGCCACAAAGGCTACAGATCCCACGGATATTATAGATACTATAGATACTATAGATTTTACAGATCCTTCGAATAAACCCCCAAAAATCACAAAAACAACAGCTATAGCTATATTAATTAATTCGTAAGACTTATAGTAATGTATATAGCTATAGCTGTATAGGTTATAGTTATGTTATAGCTACGCGTATACTACCCTAGGGCCCTCGAGGCCTCACGAAAAAGAAGGAAACCCGACTGAATATAGCTTTATAGTTACGACGATTTATTAATTATTACGCATATAAGACTATATTAAAAATACCTAGATTTAGAAAGGAAAGACTACTCTGGAGAGGAAGAATACCCCTAGGGGTAGTATATATACCCCGCATAGTAACTTTAATAAACTTCCAGCCAGGAGAGATAATATTTATATATATAAAAGTGGTTTATTAGTATAAATAATAAAGGCTTCGTAGCTAAGAAGTTACGTACGTATATATGTATAGCTGAAGGCTATAGTTCGAATCTATTTTTCGACTTTCTTTTTTACTCTGTGGAGCTAGTTAGGTTTTAGTTATTTTTATCTAGATTTTTAAATATGCAGAGATGCAGGTTTTTAAAAATAGGGAGAATTATGATAGGATTAAGCTTATAAATAAACCCAGCCTATTTATATAACACAAATAACCTCATAAGTATAAATAGCTAGATTTATTACAGACAGATAGAAAGAATCAACTTCTCTTCTCTCCAGAATCTAAAACCTACTATTCAGATCAGCTTAGCTTTTAGACCGTAAATCTGCAAATATAATTCTACAGTTTTAAAATATTTTTCTAATATTTTCTATCTGTTTTTACTTCTCTCAGGTTTCATAACTGAGGGTAGTTAGTTAGTTTTAGTCCAGATAGGCTCTCTCAGCTATAGCCTATTTCAATATACTATTATAACATTTCTATTCCTTAATCTTTATAATCTTTAACTCCTCAGGCTATCTTCTGTAAATTCCATAGATATAACTAACTATTATAACTATCTATTATACCTATTAAGATTTCATAACTATAATTATATATCCTGTAAGTTTAATATTTATTAAAATTTTATTAATATTCTGAATATATTCTAGAATATATCTATAAATACCGGAATAATATAGGTTATCTTCTTTATTATAAATTATTATTAGCCTTTTAATTACAGTATTATCCAGAAAGATCTTATAGTAATAGGGAATTAAATTATAAAAGATCTTTATTATAATTCTTATAAATTATATAACTAAATTTATACTTCCTATTAGAAAGATATAATATTAGAGAAATCTAAGTAATATAGTGAATATTATTAAGTCTCTACTCTTAGAGTCTAAGGGAATTTAGTTATATCTGGAAAAAATATCTAAAAATAATAATAGCTTATATATACTAAAATCTTCTAAAAATTCATTAGTTTCTAGAGGAAACTCTATATTTTAAATAGTAACTATATTAATTTTTATTACTAAATTAATTAATTATATCTTACTATCTTTCTTCTATATTAAAAAGAATAAATTCCTATAAGTAGTATAACTATATTCTAGTATACTATTCTAAATATATATTCTTAGGATCTTAAGAATATCCTCTATTAAACCTTTTAGAATAGGAATTAACTTAGTCTACTATATTTTATAAGGAATTATCTTAATTGTCTGAAATAGTATAATAGAGTTTAATATCTTTCTATAATAACTAAAATCCTAAGTTAGTATCTTCTCTCTTACTTTTAAGATCTCTATTAGAAGCTTTTTCTCTAAAATATATAGATAACTAAGTTTATCTAGAATTAGATATAATCTCTCTAGTATTAAGTATTCTCTAGAGTAAATATTTAAAATTTTTAGTATAATTATATCTATAAATTAGACTATAAAGTTATTAGTAATATTTTTTTTTACTTCTTTCTATATTGTTAACTTCTATTCTAGGTCTCCTTCTAGTATTAACCTATCTGATAGTATATTATCTATAGATTAGACTTTTTTATCTTTTATTTTATATATAATATTAATATCTTCTATAAGTTTATTATGGATATTAGTTATTACTATTTCTTCTTACTATATCTCCCTCCTCTTTTTGAAAATAGTATTTACTATTTCAATTATATTTTATTCCTTATAATAGAATTTCCTCTATCTCTTAAAATCTCTTATATATACTTATTATTTATATCTTAGGAGTCTGTAAAAACTATAAGGATATTATCTTTTATAGGATAAACACTCTAGACTATAATTTCCTAGAGATATAATAATACTATAAATCTCTTCTATCTTTAGTTTAATTACCTTTCAGATTGAAATTTCTAAAATTACCTTAAATTCTTTATTAGTCTTATCCACTACTATAATTACTTCTTTATTATTATCTAATAATTCTTTAATATTTTTCAGTATATTAAACTTTAGTAGTAGAGGTAGCTCCTAAAGGTTAGGATCTATCTTATTTACTACCTCACGCTAGTTTTCTTCTTCTATATTTTATTTACTAGCTGTTAATTTATAGGTCTTAATAGTAGCTTTTAGTTTCCCTCTCCTACAGAAGGAGGAAGAAAGTATATATACTAAATATAGTTAAAATTCGAAGAGTTTAGTATAATATCCTGAAACTTAGCAGTTAAGTTATATATATAAAATAATAATAGAATATTCAGTTGAACGCTTCTAAACTAAATCTAGCTAACTATCTAGTTTAAAGTATACTAGAGTATTATATATATCTTAATAATAAATAGTATACTTAAAACTAAATTCTTTATAATAATCCGTTATAATATAATAAAGAACTTTATATTAGGAATATAATAACTTCCAATATAAATATTCTCTATTATTACTCCTCAGAAGTCTGTAGTATATTTAATATATATAATACTTTATAATCCCAGATATGTAAGTATAATATATCTCAATAGATTAACTTTCTGAATATAGTCCTTAGAGATAATATTAATTACTAATTTAATATTAATAATTCCTCAAATTTTCAGATTCCACAGATCTGCAAATTAAATATTAACCTAGAAGTAAGTTATTATGAAATTATAAACTATAGTGAGGCTAATAACTATACTCTCTATAGTTTTAACTGACTCTAATATAACGCTTATAACTTTAATATTTATATTATAAATTTAAGTGATTAGTACTAATTAGGTCTGTAAATTAAATAATAAAACTATTAGTATATTTTTCTTATTATTAGACTATAGTTTCGTTAGTTTAGTAATATACTGATAGTTCTATTAATTAATCTGTACTTAAATTACGCTCTCCTTATTACTAACTTTATTAAATATATCTGCAAATTCCTCCTCAGCTGAAATAAAAACCTTCTTTATCTACTAACTTTCTTAGTAATTTTTTATGACTGACTAAGTATACTTATAGCTAACTTAAGTATATACTAACTAGGCTTTTAAAAGTAGATCTTTAGAAATTAAGACTTACCTCCCTATTTTCTTAAAATAAATATAATAAGTAAGAGCTTAATTATTAGTATCTATCAGTAGTATAGTAAAAACTGGTTATTTAAGTATTTATTTAGTAGAGAGTATTCCCTAAAGAACTTCCCCTATAGTTAGTATTAGTTTGTTATTTTAGTTTCGTTAAATAACCCTTAGCTCTAGCTGAGAAAAGCTAGCTTAGTATCCTTTATTGGTTAAACTTGTAAATAATTCCCATTACAGTTTATAATAATAATAGGATATAAATCTTATAGAGGTTAACTTTAATCTGTTTATAGTTATAATATTCTTAGTTACTACTTTAGATTTATCAATAAATATAATAATATAAATAATGTTAGAAATTATAATATTAAATATAATATAAACCTCCTCTACTTATTCTTTTTACTAATATTTAGCGAACTGCTTATTAGCTTCTATAATTAAGGCTTACTATTTTATATAGTTCTGAATAAGCTCTATAAGTTCAGAGAATAATTATAGTCTAATTTTATTAGCTTCTTTAGCTTCCTTCAGGAAAACCTAAAGTCTCTAGATAATATAGAATAAAATTATCTTTCTATCTAACTAGTCTTTCTAATATTCTTTATTAATAATACTATCTTATACTAATATTACTTTATTACCCTAGTAGCTAATATAATAAATACCTTTTCTGTAGAAGTAAATATTATAAGTCTAGCAGGCTATTATAACTTTATAGGTTATTATATAATATTCTAACTATCTATATTACTAGTAGTTTATATTATCTATAGGCTAATACTGAGGATAAGAGCAGTTAAAAAGTAGTATCTAACTACTATAAGCCCCACTTATTCTATATTAAGATCTTCTAAAGTTACTACCTCTATAGGCCTGCAAATTAATTATATAAGAAGAATAGGTAAAACTTAGTTTAATTAATATAGTGTGAGTCTCTGTATATACTGAGGACTTATTCTGCCGCCTGATAATACTATAAATTACTGATATTTAATTATTTACAGAGAGGCTGACGCTATTAACCTGAAGTCTTTCGAAGATATCTACTAACTCCTCCGCTCCTATAGTAATACCTTCTTTAACTATCTTTACTTTCTTAGGAATCTAAACTACCTTAAACCTTATTAAAATTATCTTTAATAAATTTAGAGAGAGAGCTTCAGAATCTAATATCTTCAGCTAGCCTATAAGTTATTTTATTAAAATCTAGTCTTTTCCCCATTATATAAATATAGCTTCAAAAATCTTCTAATCTATATTAATAAGCTTATAGAATTTATAGTAAAAATTTCAGGCTATTTCCCTCAGTATTCTAGGAGGTATTCTATATATAGCGACATATATTAGCTTCTAGTTAGGTAGCTTAAGGTCTCCTCAGGTAGTAGTATAGATCCAGAGGTTATTAATTATAATCAGCAGAAATATAATTCCTACTAAATTATCTTCTTTTAGTAAATTTCTAATTATAAAAACTCTCAGCTTCTTATTAAAATTTTAATTAGCTGTTAGATCTGTAAGCTTATATATAGTTAAAAATATTTCCTTAGCTTCTATCCAGATAATTTTACCTATCAGAACTAATAATACAGCCTTCTTAAGATATAGAGTATAATATATATAAACTTCCTTAACTATATTAATTTTAAGTTTATAAGATAAACTTACTAGTAATTTAAACTTATCTAGAAAATTAAAAATATTATTACTAATAAACTTAGAAGCTCCTTTAGACTAAAAAGATATAGTAACTATAGTAAGCTAAATTTAGAGCGTTTTCACTAGTATCAGGTAGTTAGCTACAGTCAGAATATAGTTTATCAGTAAAGTTACAGAAATATTCACATATATATTATCTTTTCCTAATAGAACTTTAACTTAAGATCCTAAAGATAAGTTCCCAGTTAGATTATTATATTAAGAATAAACTAAAAGAATATTATCCAAATTTTCTAAGATATTTAAAACTTAAAGTTAAATATTTTTAAACGCTAAATCTAAAAATATAGTAGTATAATAGGATTAAGCTTATAAATAGACTCAGCCTATTTATATAATATAAGTAGCCTCATAAGTATAAATAGCTAGATTTATTACAGACAGATAGAAAAAATCAACTTCTCTTCTCTTTAAAAATTTAAAACCTACTATTCAGATCAGTTTAGCTTTTAGACTATAGATCTATAAATATAATTCTACAGTTTTAAAATATTTTTTTAATATTTTCTATCTATTTTTACTTCTCTTAGGTTTTATAGTTAGAAGTAGTTAGTTAGTTTTAATCTAGATAAATTCTCTCAGCTATAGCTTATTTTAATAGTATCTAGAGGTAGATTATTCTACTCTCAGTCTTTAAAACTAAAATAGAGAAATATTTCTATACTATCTTAATAAATAAACATTAATATAATATATTATCCTACTATTAAGAAAAAATAGATAAATAAGTATAAAAACTAGAAAGATTACTAAAGAAAACTATTTATAAACCTATACTAGAAATGAGGAAACTAAATAATAGCTATACTTATACTCTCAAAACTAGTAAATACTCTAGAAATCTAGAAAATATTCAGAAACTAGTATTTATATAACTTCACTAAATAAACTTTTATAACTTTATATTATAAAATTATCATTAGTAAGATATTAATAAATCTAGCCTACAGGTAGACTAGGAATTACTCTACTAGATATAATAGAAAATAATAATTATAATAATAATTACAGACTAATTAAGAAGGTAATCCTACTAAGCTAATAAATAGAGCAGAATTAACTTATTTATCTAAAGACTAGTAAAAAGATAAATAAACAAACTATTTAAATACCTCTAATATAGAGAAGATAGCTAAATAAAAAAGAAAACTACTATAACTTAAATACTTCTAATATAGAGAAGATAGCCAGATAAAAAAGAAGACCACTATAACTCAAATACCTCCTTTTTAGAGAAAATAACGTATAAAGATAGTTATATTCAGACTTTTAGATACCTCTAAAGAAAATCTTTAGGAAGATCAACTAGCAGCTTCATATAGAATCAAATCGAAACATTACGCAATAAAGATAAAAGGACAGTAAAAAACCTCATATAGATAGTCTAGTTGAGAACTCGAAAAGTCTACAGCTCTCATTAACGACAATACCTTAGAAGGACGAAAAAAAAAAAAGAAAAAAAAACTTTACTTCAGACGACATTTGCAGACCCACACTTTAGTCATTATACTTATTTAATTATTTCCTTTTCTTAGTCTGGATCTTCTTTTTTCTTACTACTGAGGCTTCTTTATTCCCTATTTTAATAGAGATTCTATCCAGAATTTATACTTATTACTTCCTTTTCATTAAGGCTATAATAGGTGGACACTTCTATGCTGTCTAAATGAACCTGCTGCTAGGCTAATAGACTAACTAACCTATTCGCAGACTAACGCCGTCAACTATATTTGAATATGACTGTTTATTCAATTGCTACAGCCCTATAGATGCCACAGATTCTATAGATACTATAGATCATACGGAGGCTATAGCCATACGGATACTACAGCTTCCGTGGGCTACAGCTACAGCCATACGTACGGCGAAAGCATCAAAAATCAACGAAAGCAACAAGAGGGCTGGCGACATATACTATGGCTACGTGGGCCACGAAGGCTACGGATCCCACGGATGTCACGGATGCCACGGATGCTATAGATCTTATGGATCCCTCGAATAAACCCCCGAAAATCACAAAAACAACGGCTACAGCTATATTAATTGATTCACACAAGACCTACAGCAACGCGTATAGCTATAGCTACGTTACAGCCATACGTATGCCACCCTAGGGCCCTTGAGGCCTCACGAAAAAGAAGGAAACCCGACCGAATAGGGCTCTACAGTTATGATGATTTATCGATTATTACGCATGCAAGACCACATCAAAAATACCTGGTTTGAAAGGAAAGATCACTCTGGGGAGGAAGAATGCCCCCAGGGGTGGTATATATACCCCGCGTGGCGACTTTGATAGACCTTTAGCTAGGGGAGGTAATACTTATATATATGAAAGTGGTTTGTTAGTATGAACGATAAGGGCTTCGTAGCCAAGGGGTTATATACGTACGTACGTATAGCTAAAAGCTATAGTTCGAATCTATTTTTCAACTTTTTTTTTACCCTGTGGGGCTGGTTAGGTTTTAGTTGTTTTTTTATCTAGATTTTTAAACATGCGGGGATGCAGACTTTCAAAAATAGGGAGGATTATAATAAGGTTAGGTTTATAAACAGACTTAGCCTATTTATATAATATAAATAGCCTCATAAGTATAAATAGTTAGGTTTATTACAGATAGATAGAAAGAATTAACTTCTTTTCTCTCTACAAATCTAAAACCTACTATTTAGATTAGTTTAGCTTTTAGACTGTAGATCTGTAAATATAATTCTACGGTTTTAAAATATTTTTTTAATATTCTCCATCTGTTTTTACTTCTCTTAGGTTTTATAGCTGGGGGTGGTTAGTTAGTTTTAGTCCAGATAGGCTCTCTCAGCTATAGCCTATTTCAGTAGCAACTAATACTACCAAAGAAACTTTAATATTAAATTCAGTATAACTATTATCTTTATTTTAAACTATCTTATATAAGTTATATTATATTATAAAATTATTATAATAAATAATAATAATAATATTCTAATTACTTATTATTAATAAGAGTAGTAGATAAAACTATCTATATAAAGTTTTTTACTATCTTTTTATCTTTATTATATAATATTTTAATTTAATTCTATATAAAGCTACTAGTTAATCTTCCTAAAAACCTTCTTTAGAAGTATCTAAAAGTCTGAATATAACTATCCTTATACGTTATCTTCTCTAAAAAGGAGGTATTTAAGTTATAATAGTCTTCTTTTTTACCTAACTATCTTCTCTATATTAGAGATATTTAAATTATAGTAATCTTTCTTTTTATTTAGCTATCTTCTCTATATTAGAGGTATTTAAATAGTCTATTTATTTATCTCTTTACTAATTTTTAGATAAATAAGTTAATCCTACTATACTTATTAACTTAGTAGGACTACCTTCTTAATTATTCTGTAATTATTATTATAATTATTATTTTCTATTATATTTAGTAAAGTAATTTCTAGTCTACCTACAGGCTAGATCTGTAAATACCTTACTGATAATAATCTTATTATTATAGGCTATATCTGGATGTCCGGCTAGGGCTGTGCCTAGGTATCTGAAGCTAACTCCCTCGCCCGGGTGGAGCCTTAGTAGGCTCTATATAACACTATATATACAGACTTTTCCACACACCTATAAAAGCTTCTCTTTTACTCCTTAGTTCTAAATAAATAGTATTTTACGTTACTTTCCAGTTAAACAAACTTAGGTCCAGCCTTTTATATATTTAGAACTTAATTTTATTTACTATATAGATAACATTAAGTAGAGTATAGCTTCCCACTAGTTAAGTATATAATCTAGTTAAATATAGCTTCTAAGATATAATACTATATAATAAGTAACTAATATAAAGAATAATAGAGAGTATTAGAGCCTCCTAGGTGTTACAGGCTAGCCCTATATGGAACATGCTACTGTCAGAAATAATACTGCCGTGGGCTACCGCCATGGGCGTGGCCTAGGGCAGGCACACCTCCCGCGGCCCCTGCCACTGTAATGCACACGTTACAACAACAATAATAACGCATATGCCCCCTTATGTGCCCACTGTATTTGTAATAATTAAGAGTCTTATGCTACTGAAAAAGAGCATACCTTTTTACGTTGTTTATTGATTGATTTAATCCCTTTTACGTTATTTTATTGATTAATTTGAATATTATAATAGCTTTAAATAAAACTGATGAAGGAGCGTTCTTTCTATATGACTCTGAAGATTGGCTATACTGGATCTAGCATATTAAGACCGCTGTATGCGACCGTAACCTATAGGCTTATATTAACCCCAATGAGGCCATAATACCTCTGCCGTCGAAACCTGAGATATCTTCTGTTACTCTATTTATAGCTAAGGCTAATCCTGAAGTACCAGTAAAGGTATTTTCTGAATTATTATCTAAAGACCTGCAAATATATACCTAACTTTGATATAATTATTAAATAGACCTTTAAGAATATAACTGAATTAAAGATACTATAAAGGAGGTTTAGACTCTTATCTTAACTACTGTTGCCTCTAAGTATTTTACCTAGTACTACCTTCCTAATAAGACTCTTAAATAGTAGCTTAAAGCTCTCACGAAGTATACTATATTGCTGTTAGATTAGTAGCTTCTTGAGGCCTCACACTAATATTTCAAACACTTTAAATCTCCTGATCTCGATATTTAGGAAGATATTTAATAATAGCTTTCACGATGGGAGGATAATTTCCTTATTATACGCCAGGTAGGCTTTTTAACGCCTAAAGTTGAGACTATAGGCTTATAGTTAAACTAACTTTACTGAATGCTTTCTGTAAGCTCTATTTCAGTATAGGTAATAGTATATAAGATTTAAAGCTGCTAGTTAACTGTAATACTTAATTATTGTGAGACTCTCACTAGCGTTTAAGCTGCTATACCCTCAAGAGTTATAAAGTAGCCCTTACTGCCTACTATACTACTTAATTACGATAATACTACTGCAGCCAAATATCAGTATACTTAGTACTAAGTATATAGCTTTTCAGCTTACTCGCTCGACTATTATTATTACCTTAATAATAGTATTCAGCCTCCAGGATAGCGTCCGAAACCTATAATACTTACAGTACTTATAGTAAAAAGCCTTAATAAGAGGTTTGATAATAGGAGATATAAAGACTATTAGTGCCCTTATGGGGGGTAGCTATTATACTACTACTTAAAGGTCCCCTCCACTCTAAATAGGAGGTATAAGGACTATTAATATCCTTATGGGGGGTGGAAGATTTGTGTGTATAATAATACTGCAGTATTACTACTTAAAGGTTCCCTCTATTCTAAATAGCTTCACGCTTGAAATAGGAGGTATAAAGACCACTTAAGTAATTAGTAGCCTTATAGGGGGTGGAAGATTTGTATATATAATAATACTATAATGCTACTACTTAAAGGTCCCCTCCACCCTAAATAGCTTTATACTTAAAATAGTTTTATACTTAAAATAGCCTCTATACCTAAAATAGATAGCTTCAGGTTTTTTATTATTTCGATCTTTTATTATTTTAATACTTTTTATATCTAGCTAGCTATACGTTTTTTGGCTGGGGGGTGGATTTCAGTGAATATAGCCTGTAAATAGTATTACTTTTCCTACCGAATGCCAGAGGTTTAACGAGGGCGACGAAGCTAGGATTACTATAAAGATAGTTATATATTTTTACAGGTTACTGTTAACGTCTGAGAGACACTTTTCGAGAAGACACTTTTTACTGTTTTGTCTACTAGTTTACAGGCTCTGAATAGCCTCATTTTGTATATATTATTTCATGTGGCTAGCTATGCTAGCGATGCCGCATGGCTGGGGGGGTGTGTCAGAAATAATACTGCTGTAGGCCACCACCATGGGCGTGGCCTAGGGCAGGCACACCTCCCGCGGCCCCTGCCACCATAACGCACACATTACAACAACAATAACAACGCATACGCCCCCTCATATGCCCACCGCATTTGCAACAGCTACGGAACACCCTACTTAAGTGCAGCCAGACAACAAGTGGACGACTTGTTGTTACGTACCNNGCTCAATTGGTAGTACTGTTCGTGTGCGCGCGCCCGCGCATACGGGTACTGAAGGCCGAGACGTTATTGGCTGCAACGCTACGCCCCCCGGTCGGAGCCAGCCCTTCACACTAGGATACTCCTACAGATAGTAACCCTATAAGTAAACTACTTCAGTAGTAGTTATAATATACTTTAAACCCTCTCTACTAGAGGATTAATAAGCTCTTATATAAATTAGCAAAATAAGACACTATAGTAGGTAGTAACTTCCAGGTAGCTACTATAATAAACACCTCTAGCCTACACTAAGATACTCTAGTAACCCCCAGAATAATATCTATTAGAATAATAACTTTTAAAGTTAATAATATTACTACACCCCCACTAGTAACTAACTACTAGAAGAAGCTTCTTCCCCTACCCCTAAAGTTTTTAGGTAAATAGAAAGAATACTGAATATAAACCTAATAGATAAAAGCTAAACTTAAAATTAACTACTATTTTTTTAATAATAATTAAGAATATTAGTATCTAATTTACTTCTACTTAAACTCTAATCCTTAGTAAATAATTAAAACCTTCTATACAGCAGGAAAGCTAGAAAACTTCTATAACCTAAATAATTTCATAAATTACCTAGATAGAACTTACCTAGACTCTAATAGTTAACCCCACACTATTACTTAGCTATAAAACTTCAGACAGAAGGAAAATAAACATTTAACTACCTTTCTACCTTAATTTAAAAAGACTCTAGCTAATACTAAAAAATATATATAGCTAGATATAATCTAGATCTCCCTACTAGAAACTACCTTACTCCCCCACCTTAAGAAGCTACTTATTATAATTAACTTTCCTATAGAGTATAGACCTTAGTTATCTAAAATTCAAGATATAACTTAGAAGCTTAAATATATAAAGAAATTATTAGTATACTACTAGCTACTCCACTAGAAACCTACTATCTATAATATAGAAAGTAATATTATAATAACTAAAATAATTAAGAAGTAATAATAATATTAAAACTCTAGTAGCTTCTCTTCTACCTCTAAGGAATACTCTAAAGACTATTAGGATACTTACTAATACTTTAAATACAGTAAGAAAGACTATATCTACAGGAACTATAGAACCTAAAAATAAAAAAAAACTAATATAAAAGTTACAAAAACTACAGCTGCTCCAGATTATACTAGAGACAACCAGGAGGATAACATTACCCCACTTAGTAATAATAAGAATTTAGGAAAAAAGTAACTCCAGAGCAAAATTAAACTCTAAAACTAACTAAAACAGAAATAATAGAATAAAGAAAATAACAGAAAAAGAAATAAGTAGGTAACTAATAGTTAGCTACTATTCAGACTAAAATTAATAGAAATTACTTCATTAATATACTTATTTATATAGACTATAATATTTATATTATTATTAATATTTTCCTTATAAAGAAACTTTACTTCCTACTAGTTAATAAGTTAAAGAGATAAATAAAAAGATATACTACTAAACTATTACTTAGTAATACCTAGAGGATAACTATCCTAACTTTAGAAGTTAGTAACTATATATAGAAAATTTATATCTATATTCTAGAGAACCTATAGTTACTCTTATATCTTAAGTAACTATAGATAGAAGATAATTATATTATCTATAACACTAAAACCTAATAGATAATATATAGAAAGAATAATATAATAATATACCTAAAATATTAAAATAAACTAATATAACTTAAAGAGATCCAGTCAGCTTAACTACTTAATACTAATTTATTTATATTTATCTATTAGTATACTATATAATATATTAGTGAGATACTAAACTCCTACTAGATTATATCTATTAATCTAGTAGATATTAAGAAAATATTAATCCTAAAAGTAGAAGTAAACCTAAGGGATTATATTCCTACAAATATCTTAAAAGAATTTCCAAATCTTTTCCATCCAGATTCAGTATACTAACTACCCCCCAGCTAACTAGAAATAGACTACTATATTTTATTAATTCCTAATAATAAGAAATAGAAACTAAACCTCCTATAGGGATCCCTCTATAATATATTACAAAAGAAACTTCTAATACTTAAGAAAACTTTAGAGAATTTACTTAATAAGAAATTTATTAAAATAAGTAGCTTCTCCACTAATATTTTAATCCTCTTTATAAGAAAGTCATTTAGAAGAATATACTTTTATATAGATTATAAAACTCTTAACGTAATTATAAAGAAAGATTATTACCTCCTCCCCCTTATATTAGAAACCCTCTAGAAAGTTACTACTACCTACTAATATACTAAACTTAATATTATTACTATATTCTATAAAATTAAAATTAATAAAGTAGATTAGGAGAAAATAGCTTTTCAGATATATTATAACTTCTTTAAATAGATAGTATATTTCTTTAAATTCACTAATATTTCCACTATATTTTAATAGTATATTAACAGCTACTTATAACAGTTTCTAAATAATTTCATTATAGTATATATTAATAATATCCTTATTTATACTAATAGCTTACAAAAAGAATTAAAAAAAAGGTCTACTAAATACTTAGCTACCTTACTAATATAGACCTTAAGTTAGATCCTAAAAAATATAAATTCTTAATTACTATAGTTAAGTATATTAAGTATATTATAATAGCTAGAAAGAGTCTCTCTTATAATCCTAAGAAGTTAGAAACTATTATTAATTAGCTTCCCCCCAGCTTACTAAAAAGTATCTATAGTTTCCTTAGGTTTATAAACTACTATAAGGTTTTTATACCTTAGTATAATATTATTATAAAATCTTTAAACTACCTAACTTAGAAGTTAATTCCTTTTAACTAAGAACTAAAATAGTAGGAGGCCTTCCTCACACTAAAATAACTTTTTACTACAGAATTAATCCTATAGATATTTAACTCTAATGCTCTAATAATAGTAGAGATAGACTATTTAGAATATACTCTGGGAGATATATTAACTTAAGCTGATAAGGCTGGAGTGAAGTATCCAGTAGCTTTCCACTCCTAATATCTAACTTCCACAGAGTTTAATTACCTAATCCACAATAAGGAACTCCTTATAATACTAGAATATTTATAAGTATAGAAAGTAAAACTATAAAATACCAGGAAATTCAAGATCCTCACTAACTATAAAAACCTTAAGTACTTTATAAAGAAATAATAGCTTATAGAGAGGTAGAGCTAGTAAGCAGAAAAGTTATCTTAGTATAATTTTTACCTTAAACACTAACTAGATACCCAGGCAGTAGTTTCTAACGCTCTCTCCCAGAGAGAATAAAATATCTCTAAAAGGTAAGATAATAAGAAGTAATAAGGATAAATAATATAGATTATCCTAAATACTACTATCCCCACAGGACCTTAAGTAAAATATATAAATATTATTAGTACTTAGGTTTTTAAAGGAAGATTAAACCTATAAAAGATATAAAACTATACTACTAAGAGAAACTCCTCATACTAATAAATCTTTATAATAATCTAGTAAAGAGAATATAACTTTCCTTCTAATCTCTATATTAAGGTCCAGATCACTAAATATACTATTAATATACTAGAATAACTTACTTTTAGAGAGAAATTTTAGATACTAAATAGTAAAGAGAGTAATAGCCTCCTTAATAAGCTTAAGACTAAACTAATATAGAAATTATATAACTCCTCCCCTACAGACCACTTAGAGTATAACAATATACTAGAGATTATAAGCTAATAATTCTACTAATCTAGATAGTTATAAAACGTCTACTAATTTATATATAATTATAATATATATAGGAATATTTATATTTAGAGGCAGACTAAGAAAGGATTCCTAAAACCCCTACTAATACTTAACTAATTACATTCTAATTTATTAATAGATTTTATTACTAACTTACTCCCTACAAAAAGATAAAGTAATTATTACCTCTAGGTTATTATTAATTAACTAAGTAAAGCTTCTATACTAAAGGAGATAGATATAATAGAGGCAGAAGTATATATCCAGCAGTTTCTCAGTTACCACTATAAATTCTGTAGAATACTATACTCTATTATAAGTAATAGAGAATCTAACTAAGTAAGTTACTTCTAGAAAGAATTCTGTAAGTTAATAGATATTATATACCTATTAAGTATTAGTTACCACTTATAAACTAATAGGATTATAGAATAGTATAACTAAAAGATCTAAATAGTTTTAAGGATATTTACCTACTAATTTTAAAATAACTAGAGTAACCTACTACTTATTATATAGTTAGCTCTCTATAACTAGTAATATAATATAATAGAGACTATATCTTTCTTTATAAATTATAAATATTATATTAACCTTATCTTAGTTACTAAGGAGTATATAAAACTACTTAGTAGTAATAAGACTGTAGCTTACTAGTTAGTTGAGAGAATATAGTTAGTAATAATATATATCTATATAGAGATAGTTATTACTCAGTAAAAGTCAGAAGTTTAGATAAATAGAATCTAGTCTCCCACAGATTAGTATTAAATTAGTAATAAAATATAGTTAAATATATCTAACTATAAGTTACTAAAATTAAGCTGAAAGCTAACTTAACTATACTATAAATATATAGTAGTAAAGATCTTCTTACTATATATTATAAAGCTAGATACTTTAGAGTCTATTCACCCACAGTTCTATATAGATTTACTCTAGAGAGCTACTATTAATCTACTACTTAGGTAGATTATAATTAATAGCTAGTTACTACTACTAGTGGATAATAATAGGGAAGTTAAATAGTTAGTTAAAAGTATTCTTACTGTAAAGATATACTGAGTGGAGAGAGAATACTAATAAGAAGTTTTTATTAAATAGGAAAAGTATATAAACTCTATATAAAAGCCTATTAATACTATTATAGATATAGCAGCTCTGGAGTAGTATAAGGTAATATATAGGCTAATTACAGATAATAATAGAGACCTAGTTTATAGCTTCTAGCTAGATAGTAACTAGGGAGGAGGAGGATAATATTATAAGCTATATTTAGATATCTAGCTAAAGTTATACCTAGGTATCTAAAGCTAACCCCCTCGCCCGGGTGGGGCCCCAGTAGGCTCTATATAGCACTATATATACAGACTTTTCCATACACCTATAAAGGTTTCTCTTTTACTCCTTAGTTCTAAATAAATAGTATTTTACGCTACCTTCCAGTTAAATAAACTCAGATCCAGCCTTTCACACTTATAATATAAAATTATAAAAGTTTATTTAGTAAAGTTATATAAATACTAGTTTCTAAATATTTTCCAGATCTCTAAAATATCTACTAGTTTTAAGAGTATAAATATAGTTATCATTTAGTCTTCTCATTTTTATATATCTTTTCTTAATAGTAAGATAATATATTATATTTTTATTATATTATATTAATATTTTTATTCATTAAGATAGTATAGAAATATCTCTCTATCCTAACTTTAAAAACTAAAAGCAGAATAATCTACCTCTAGGCACTATTAAAATAGACTATAACTGAGAGGGCCTATCTAGACTAAAACTAATTAACCACCCCCAGCTATAAAACCTGAGAGAAGCAAAAACAAATAGAAAATATTAAAAAACTATTTTAAAACTATTAAATTATATTCGCAGATCTACAGTCTAAAAACTAAGCTGATCTAAATAGTAAGTCTTAGATTCTAGAGAGAAGAGAAGTTATATTCTTTCTATCTGTCTGTAATAAACCTGGCTATTTATACTTATAAGGCTACTTATATTACGTAAATAAGCCTGTTTACAGACCCAACCCTATCACAATATCTATACTATATCCTAAATACTATTTTCTACTTATCTCCCTCCTATATATATACTTAGTAGTATATATCCTTCAGATCCAGCTTATTAAACTATAAAACTTTCCCTAATTAGTCTAAAATCTTACTAATAAGAAGTAGAGATATTTAGTTCTTAATAGTAATATTATTAAGCTCTCTATAGTTTATATATAACTTTAGTTTACCTCTTTTCTTTAGGATAAATAGGATTAGTGTCCCCACTAGGTTTTAAGATATTCTAATTTATCCTTTTTCTAGTATTAATATTAAGTATTATTGTAATTCCTCTAGTTCTTTCTCTATAAGAAAGTAGAAAAAGTTTTATAGAAGTTTCTTACCTTCCTCTAGCTTTATTATATATATATAAGTATCCTCTTTTATTAGTATATTTATCTTCTTTATATTAAAAATATAAGCTTACTCTTAATATTCTAATAGTAACTAAGTATCTCTATCTTTCTCCTTATTTATATCTCCCCTAAGTTACTATTATATAGCTTACTACTCCCCCTCTATTAATACTAATAGGGCTGAGATTACTAACGTACACTTAGATTACCTCTTAGCCTTATTAATTACCTTAACCTTATATACTAATTTAATATTATTAATAGCTAAAAGATAGATCTAGCTTAGAATCTTCTACTTTAAGTTTAGCTTCATCTCTCTATCCTAGAGGATCCTTAGGATAATATTATATTTACTAGCTTTATTTACTTAGAATATATAAAATTTTATCTTTATTATACTGAAGTTATCTATAATTTTTATAACTATAGTATATATTCTATATTTAGGTATAATTCTCCCCTAGAGACTTAATATTTCTTACTCTCTACTAATTTCTATAAGTTTAGTATTATATAATATATTTTAACCTAAGATATTATTATTAGCCTCCAGGTTAATAAGTATTTTCTCCTTTTTCTAACTCTTCTCTATATAGACTAACACTTCAGCCTTAAAGTATCAGTAAAGCTTTAGATCCTATAGAATTTAAATATTATTAATTTTAATTACTACTAAGTAATAAGGTCTTTCTATATATCTAGGTTCCTTAAATATATAGTATATATCTTCTTTATACTAATAAAATATATAGTCTATCTTACTATAGTTATAATATTTCAGAAGCTTCCTAGAGGCTATAGTTCTAGCCTATAGGGTATCTTCTTACTTAATTTCAGGTAATTGTTACAGGCTATATCTGGATGTCTGGCTAGGGCTGTACTCAGGTATCCGAAGCTAACCCCCTCGTCCGGGTGGGGCTCCGGTGGGCCCTATATAGCATTATATATACAGACTTTTCCACACATTCGTGAAGGCTTCTCTTTTACTTCTTAGTTCTAAATAAATAGTATTTTATACCATCTTCCGGTTAAATAAACCTAAGTCCAGCTTTTTATATATTTAGAACTCAGTTTGATTTACTATATAGATAATACTGGATAGAGTATAGCTTCCTACTAGTTAAGTATATAATCTAGTTAAGTATAGCTTCTAGAATATAATATTATATAATAGATAACTAATATAAAGAATAATAGAGAGTATTAGAGCCTCCCAGGATACTCTTATAAGTAGTAACCTTATAAGTAAACTACTTTAGTAGTAGTTATAGTATATTTTAAGCTCTCTCTACTAGAGGATTAATAAGTTTTTATATAAGTTAGTAAAATGAGATACTATAGTAGGTAGTAACCTCTAGGTAGTTACTGTAATAGATACCTCTAGCTTATATTAGGATGCTCTAGTAATCTCTAGAATAATATCTATTAGGATAATAGCTTTTAAGGTTAATAATATTACTATACTCCCGCTAGTAGCTAACTACTAGAGGAAGTTTCTTCTCCTACCCCTGAAGTTTTCAGGTAAGTAGAAGGAATATTAAGTATAAACCTAATAGATAAAAACTAAACTTAAGATTAACTACTACTTCTTTGATAGTAATTAGAAATACTAATATCTAATTTACTCCTACTTAGACTTTAGTCCTTAGTAGGTAGTTGAAACTTTCTATATAGTAGGAGGACTAGAGAATTTCTATAATCTAAATAATTTTATAGGTTATCTAGATAGAACATACTTAGATTCTAATAGTTAGCTTCACGCTATTACTTAGCTATAGAGTTTTAAATAGAAGGAAAATAAATACCTAACTACTTTTCTGCTCTAATTTGAAAAAACTCTAGCTAATACTAGAGGGTATATATAGCTAGATATAGTCTAGATCTCTCTACTGGAGGTTATTCTACTCTCCCACTTTAAGGAGCTACTTATTATAATTAATCTTTCTATAGAGTATAGGTTTAAGTTATCTAAGGTTTATAATATAGCTTAGAAGCTTGAATATATAAAGGGGGCATTAGTATACTACTAACTGCCCCACTAGAGACTTACTACTTATAATATAGAAGATAATATTATAATAACTAAGGTAGTTAAGAAGTAATAATAATACTGAAGCTTTAGTAGCTTCTCCTCTGCCTCTAAGGAATATTCTAAAGACTACTAAGATACCTACTAATACTTTAAATATAATAAGAAAGCTTATATCTATAGGAATTATAGAGCCTGAGAGTATAAAAATATTAATATAAAAGTTATAAAAGCTATAGTTACTCTAAATTATACTGAGGATAACTAGGGGGATAATATTACTTCACTTAGTAATAGTGAGGATTCAGAAAAAGAGTAACTCTAGAGTGAAGTTAGATTCTGGAGCTAACTGAGGTAGAAGTAATAGGATAGAGGAAATAATAGGAAAAAGAATAAGTAAGTAACTAGTAGTTAGCTACTATTTAGGCTAGAATTAATAGAAATTACTCTATTAATATACTTATTAATATAAGCTATAATATTTATATTATTATTAATATCTCTCTTATAAAGAAACTTTACTTCTTACTAGTTAATAAGTTAAAAAGATAGATAAGGAAATATACTACTAAGTTATTACTTAGTGATATTTAGGGAGTAGCTATCCTGACTTTAGAAGTTAGTAACTATATATAGAAAATCTATATTTATATTATAGAGAGCTTATAGTTATTCTTATATCTCAGGTAGTTATAAATAGAAGATAATTATATTATCTATAATATTGAAACCTAATAGATAATATATAGGAAAGATAGTATAATAATATACCTAGAATATCAGGATAAGTTAGTATAGCTTAAAGAGATCTAGTTAGCTTAACTACTTAGTATTAATTTATTTATATTTATCTGTTAGTATACTATATAGTATACTAGTGAGGTATTAAGTTCCTACTAAATTATATCTATTAGTCTGGTAGATGTTAAGAAAATATTAGCCTTAAAAGTAGAGGTGAACCTAAGGGATTATATCTTTATAAATATCTTAAAGGAATTTCCAGATTTCTTTAATCTAGATTCAGTATACTAACTACCTTCCAGTTAACTAGAGATAGATTACTATATCCTATTAATTCCTAATAATAAGGAATAGGAATTAGATTTCCTATAGAGACTTCTCTATAATATATTATAAGAAAAGCTTCTAATACTTAAGAAGACTCTAGAGGATTTACTTAATAAGGAATTTATTAAAGTAAGTAACTTCTCTACTAATATTTTAATCCTCTTTATAAGAAAGTTAGATAGAGGAATATACTTCTGTGTAAATTATAAAGTTTTTAATATAATTATAAAGGAGAATTACTATTTCCTCCTCCTTATATTAGAGATCCTCTAGAGGATTACTACTACCTATTAGTATACTAAGCTTAATATTATTACTATATTCTATAAGATCAGAATTAATAAAGTAGATTAGGNNGTAGATTAGGAGAAAATAGCTTTTTAGATATATTATAGCCTCTTTAAATAGATAGTATACTTTTTCAGACTTACTAATACCTCTACTATATTTTAATAATATATTAATAGTTACTTATAATAGTTTCTAGATAACTTTATTATAGTATATATTAATAATATCCTTATTTATATTAGTAGTTTATAAAAGAAGTATAAGGAGAAAGTCTACTAGATATTTAGCTACCTTACTGATATAAGCTTTAAGTTAGATCTTAAGAAGTATAAGTTTTTAGTTACTATAGTTAAGTATATTAGGTATATTATAATAACTAGAAAGAGTCTCTCTTATAATTCTGAGAAGTTAGAAGTTATTACTAACTAGCTTCCTTCTAGCTTACTAAAGAATATCTACAGTTTCCTTAAGTTTATAAACTACTATAGGGTTTTTATACTTCAGTATAATATTATTATAGAGCTTTTAAATTACCTAACTTAAAAGTTAATTTCCTTTAACTGGAGACTGAAGCAGTAGGAAGCTTTCTTCATACTGAAATAATTCTTTATTATAGAACTAATTCTGTAGATATTTAATCTTAACACTCTAATAATAGTGGAGATAGACTATTTAAAATATACTCTAGGAGGTATATTAATTTAAGCTGATAAAATTAGAGTGAGGTATTTAGTAGTTTTCTACTCTTAATATCTAACTTCTATAGAGTTTAATTACTTAATCTATAATAAGAAACTCCTTATAATACTAGAATATTTATAAGTGTGGAGAGTAAAGCTATAAAATATTAGAAAGTTTAAGGTTCTCACTAACTATAAAAATCTTAAGTATTTTATAAAAAAATAATAGCTTACAGAGAGGTAGAGCTAATAGATAGAGAAGTTATCTTAATATAATTTTTACCTTAAATATTAGTTAAGTATCTAGATAGTAGCCTCTAATATCCTCTTCTGGAGGGAATAGGATACCCCTAAAGGGTAGAATAATAAGAAGTAATAGAGATAGATAATATAGATTATCTTAAATATTACTATTCCTATAGGGTCCCAGGTAGAATATATAGATATTACTAATACCTAGGTTTTTAAAGGAAGATTAAATCTGTAAGAAATATAGAATTATACTACTGAGAGAGACTTTTTATACTAATAGATCTTTATAGTAATCTAGTAGGGAGAGTATAGTTTCCCTCTTAATTTCTATATTAAGATCTAGATTACTAAGTATATTATTAATATACTAAAATAGCTTACCTTCAGAGAGAAATTTTAGATACTAAGTAGTAAAGAGAATAATAGCCTCCTTAATAAACTTAAGACTAAGCTAATATAGAAATTATATAACTTCTCTCCTGTAAGTTACTTAGAATATAATAGTTTACTAGAGATTATAAGCTAATAGTTCTACTAGTTTAGATAGTTATAGAATATCTACTAATTTATATATAACTATAATATATATAGAGATATTTATATCTAGAGGTAAGCTAAGAAGGAATTCCTAAAGCTTCTACTAGTACTTAACTAGTTATACTCTAATCTATTAATAGACTTTATTACTAACTTACCTCCCACAAAAAGATAAGGTAGCTATTACCTCTAGGTTATTATTAATTAACTAGATAAGATCTCTATATTAGAGGAGATAGATATAATAGAGATAGAGATATATATTTAGTAGTTTCTTAGTTACTACTATAGATTTTATAGAATACTATATTCTATTATAAGTAATAGAGGATCTAACTGAGTAAGTTACTTCTAGAAGGAATTCTACAGGTTAATAGATATTATATATCTATTAAATATTAATTACTACTTACAGACTAATAGGATTATAGAATAGTATAACCAGGAGATCTAAGTAGTTTTAAGGATATTCACCTACTAGTCTCAGGATAACTAAAGTAACCTACTACTTATTATATAGTTAGCTTTCTGTAACTAATAGTATAATATAATAGAGACTATATCTTTCTTTATAGATTATAAATATTATATTAACTCTATCTTAGTCGCTAAAGAGTATATAGAACTACCTAATAGTAATAAAATTATAACTTACTAGCTAGTTAAGAGAATATAGTTAGTAATAATATATATCTATATAGAGATAGCTACCACTCAGTAGAAATTAGAAACTTAGATAAATAAAACTCAGTCTCCTACAGATTAATATTAAGTTAGTAATAAAATATAATTAAATATATCTAACTATAAGTTACTAAAACTAAACTAAAAACTAGTCTAGCTATATTATAAGTATATAATAGTAAAGATTCTCTTACTATATATTATAGAGCTAGATACTCTAAAGTCTATTTACCTATAGTTCTATATAAATTTACTCTAGAAAGTTACTACTAATTTACTACTCAGGCAGGTTATAGTTAATAGCTAGCTACTACTACTAATAGATAATAATAGGGAGGTTAAATAGCTAGTTAAAAGTATTCTTACTATAAGGATATACTAAGTGGGGAGAGGATATTAATAAGAAATCCTTATTAAATAGGAAGAGTATATAAACTTTATATAGAAGCCTATTAATACTATTATAGATATAGTAGCCCTAAAGTAGTATAAAATAATATATAGATTAATTATAGATAATAATAGAGATCCAGCTTACAGCTTCTAACTGAGTGGCAGCTAGAGAGGAGGAGGTAATATTATAAACTATATCTAGATATCTAGCTAAAGTTATACCTAAGTATCTAAAACTAACCCCTTCGCCCGGGTAGAGCCCCAGTAAGCTCTATATAGCACTATATATACAGACTTTTCTACGCACCTATAAAAGCTTCTCTTTTACTTCTTAGTTCTAAATAAATAGTATTTTACGCCACTTTCCAGTTAAATAAACCTAAGTCCAGCTTTTCACATTTAGTAATATAAGTTTATTTCTTATTCTTATTTTAATTTAACTAATTAAATATTACTTATAGATAGCTTACTGAAAAAAATAATATAAATATAATATTACTACTACAGCTAAATAGACTGCAGTAAAAACTTTAATTTTAGTTACTTTAGCTACTAATAAGGATCCTACTACTTAGAAAACTTTAATAGCTTAAAAGATTTTACCTAGAAAGATTTTAGCTAGAAAGTCTATCTAGTAAAAACTATATAGATACTATCCTAGTAGTAAGTTTATTTTTAATTACTATAAATAATTACTTTAAATCTAATTATCTATAGCTATAGCTATTTGGGAGATTTATTACTACTAATATAATATTAAGCTTTTAATTCCTAAAGCTTCCTTCTAATATTTTATTAGGAGATTAATAATATAGATTTCCAGTAAAGAAGATTTTTATTACTAATTATTAGCTATTAGTGTTTTTTAAGAAGTAGCTAAGTAGTATCTTATGAAAATATTTAAATGTAAGTAATATTACTAAATTACTTACTATTTTCTATTTTACTTACTTTTTTCTAGTAACTAACCTAGTAGCTATATATATTAAAATAGGCTATAGCTGAGAGGGCCCATCTAAACTAAAACTAACTAACCACTCCCAGCTATAAAAACCTGAAAGAAGTAAAAACAGATAGAAAATATTAGAAAAATATTTTAAAACTGTAGAATTATATTCGCAGATCTACAGTCCAAAAGCTAAGCTGATCTGAATAGTAGGTCTTAGATTCTGGAGAGAAGAGAAGTTAATTCTTTCTATCTGTCTGTAATAAATCTGGCTATTTATACTTATGAGGCTACTTATATTATATAAATAGGCTGAGCCTGTTTACAGGCCTAACTCTATCATAATCCTCCCCATTTTTAAAAGCCTGCATTCCTATATATTCAAAAATCCAGATAAAAATAACTAAAACCTAACTAGCCCTATAGGATAAAAAAAAAGTCGAAAAACAGATTCGAACTATAGCCCTCAGCTATATATACATATATATATAACCCCTTAGCTACACTATTCATTATTTATATTAGTAAACCACTTTCATATTTATAAATATTACCTCTCCTAGCTAGAGGTCTATTAAAGTCGCTATACAGAGTATATACTACCCCTGGAGGTATTCTTCCTCCCTAGAGTAGTCTTTCCTTTCGAAACTAAATATTTTTAATATAGTCTTACATACGTAATAATCGATAAATCGTTGTAACTATAGAGCTCTATTCGGTCGGGTTTCGTTCTTCTTTTTCATAAGGCCTCGAGGGCCCTAGGGTAGTATACGCGTGGCCGTAACGTAGCTATAGCCTACGTAGCTATAACCATACGCAGTTGTGGCCATACGCAGCCGTAGGTCTTGCGAATCGATTAACATAGCCGTAGCCGTCGTTTTTGTGACTTTCGGGGGTTTATTCGAGGGATCCATAAGATCCGTAGTATCCGTGGCATCCGTGGGATCTGTAGCCTTCGTGGCCCACGAAGCTATAGCATACATAGCCAGCCCTCTTGTTACTTTCATTGATTTTCAACGCTTTTACCGTACGTATAGCTGTAGCTGTAGCCCACGGAAGCTGTGGCATCCGCATAGCCATAGCCTCCATATGATCCATAGTATCCATGGGATCCGTGGCATCCGTAAGGCTGTAGCAATTGAATAAACAGTCGTGTTCAAACGTAGTTGACGGCGTTGGTCTGAGTGAGACCCTGGAGGTCATAGGGAAACGGGGAATAAAGAGGCCTCAGTAGCAAGAAAAAAGAAGATCCAGACTAAGAAAAGGAAATAATCAAACGAGCGTAATAACCAAAGCGTGGGTCTACGAATATCATCTAAAGTAAAGTTTTTTTTTTTTTGATACTTAACAGGCGTTCCTTTTGTCGAGTTATCAGTCCTACTAAAATATTATTATTAATAAAAGTAGTAGATAAGACTATTGTGATGGGCCTGGGGGCCATGAGGCCATGGGTGGCCATGGGGCCAACTGGGCCGTAC
>MASP02000622.1:0-28700 GCA_001693025.2 Colletotrichum lindemuthianum | reverse complement strand
TATTTTTATTATATTATATTAATATTTATTTATTAAGGTAGTATAGAAGTATCTCTCTATTCCAGCTTTAAAGACTGAGAGTAGAATAATCTGCCTCTAGGTACTATTAAAATAGGTTATAGCTGAGAGAGCCTATCTAAACTAAAACTAACTAACTACCTCCAGTTATAAAACCTAAAAGAAGTAAAAATAGATAGAAAATATTAGAAAAATATTTTAAAACTATAGAATTATATTTACAGATCTATAGTCTAAAAGCTAAGCTAATCTAAATAGTAGGTCTTAGATTCTGGAGAGAAGAGAAGTTAATTCTTTCTATCTGTCTGTAATAAACCTAGCTATTTATACTTATAAGGCCACTTATATTATATAAATAGGCCTGTTTACAGACTTAACCTTATTACAGTATCCTAATAATATATATATTAAATATATATAGAAATAGAGTGAGAATTTACTTTAGATTAAGTTAAGTCTAAAGGTAATTAATAGATTCGAGAGGTTTAGATTAAACCTAATAGAGACTTCTTTATTATCTATATTACTAAAGTAAATACTAAAATATTTATATAAATATAATATTTAGAGATAGATATATTATTTAAGATAGTAAAGAAAGATATTAATATATTAAAGATTTATAGCTACTCAGAATATTTCTAGTATAAATATAATATATACTTAATATATATAGAATCTATACTAATAGTATATAAATCTTAAATTCTATATCTATATCTAGATAAATATAAACTTAAAAGTAAAATATATTCTACTTTTTAAATATATTTTCACCTAACTTAAAAATATCTCTTTAACTCTAATAAGATAAATTTATATATATTTATCTATAGAAAATACTATATATATAATAACTACTAATATAGATATAAAATAAGTAGGAGGTAAATTCTATTTTAGACTTATCTTAATATATATAAAATTAATACTAATTTTAAGTTTTAGGGATTATCTATATAAATAGGATCTATCTTAAAAGTAAGATAAATATTTTTGGTATTTTTTAATTTTTTATAAAATATGTATTTTATATAATTAATAAAAGAAGTTTCTAGATTATTTAGTAATATCTAGATTATATTTCCTCTAAGAGGTAATTTTAAGTAATAACTATTTTATATAGATATAAAATATATATAAATTCTAGCCTGAAACTAAGTTATAATTTAAAAATAAGAAGAAAAGCTAAATTATAGTAGTAATAGTGAAATCTTAAAGTAAAATCTAGCCTTAATAGTAGACTTTTATAAGGAAGAATATTAATATTACTAAATTAAACTATATAAAAAATAACTTTACAGCTAGCTAAATATAATTACTCCTTATTATAATCTTTAGATAAGAATATACTTAGTATATATATAATATAAACTAACTTCTTCCTAAAACTAAATAAATAATCTTTACTAATATTACTTAATATTCTAACCTAATTAATTCTACCTAGAGTATATATTAATAATATAGTATATTATAATCTGAATAACTTAAGTATAACTTATATTTAACTTAGAAATAATATTAAAAGTATATAAATCACTAAAAGAAAAATCTAGTAATTCCTTTTTACCTATTCAATCCCCTAAATATACTTTCACTAGCTAGGTAGAATTCTAATTCTATTAAAATACTAAACTCCTTTAGTTATAATTTAGATTTAGTATATACTAACTACAGACTAAGTTTAGTTATACTATCTTCTCTATTAAAACCTTATATAAGAAAATATAATATTAGCTAGATTAACCCCCTTTAAGAAACTAGAGTAGGAATTAAGAAATTAAAGTAAAAAACCTAGAAATTAGAATGAAAGCTATAGAAGCAGAAATTATAAAAGAAAATTATATAATTAGAAGAATAAATAGATAGAAATAGTAAAAATATAATATCTTAATAGAGTATATACTAAGTTTATTCAGATATAAATATATATATAGTATATATATAGTATTTAGATAAGGAGTAAGTAAATTCTATTTTCTGAGGGGAAATAGCTTTTAGTATATATAATATATATATAAAACCTTACTTATATCCCTCAGTTTATTAAATTATAACTTTTATAATATAAACTCTATATATACTAAACTTATTCTATATATACTCAGATTCTAAACTTATCCTTAAGTTTTAATATCTTACTGTAACTAAATATATACTATATTAGAGAGACTCTAGCGATTATATATATACTAAGCCTAAATATTCTAAGTATCTTAGTTGTTATTATTAGAAATTTCCTAACCTTCTAGATACTTAATTATAACTATATATATAATTAGTATATATAAATATAGTATATTATATATATAAAGCTACTTACTATTAATCTATCTAGACTAATAGGTTTCCTTCTGACAGATTCCCTTAGAACTCTAGTAGCCAAGTATCTATTTAGTATATATAATTAATATATATTATATATATAGAATCTATATTTAGCTTCAGTAGGAGCAGTAGTAATAATAGTAAAACTATTACTAACGTAATTATAATTAGTATTAGGAGAGTTAGAAATCTCCACTTAAAAGTATATAAAAGTGGGATTATATTAAAAGATAATATTAACTATATATATATAGAAGTTAGATTAAACTTACCTTATATTTACTAGAAGTAGTAATATCTCTCTTAATAATAACTTCCTCCTATAAGACTATTAGTTACTATTATAACTTCTCTAGCTACTATATATATATATAATCTAGCCTAAATATATATCTAGATTTAATATAGATAATATTATAGCTAAATTAGTATTAAACCTAATTAGAGGGGATTTTAAGGTTCTTAGATATCTATCCTAAGCTCTCTATCACCTTTAGATAATATAAGTTAATTATACTAACTTAAGTATTTAAAGATAATAGAGAGGATATTAATAGAGGTCTGGAAACTATTTAAAATCCCCTTACCTTTTAGTAGCTCTATTTAGTATATACTGTAAGCTATATAAAATATTAGTTAGATCTTAGTAAATAGTAAGTAAAGAGTAAATAAATAATAAGTTAAGTATATAGTATCCCCCAGTAGTATATATATATAATATTTATATAATAGAAATAGATACTATAAGTAGCAGTAAACTAAAGATTATTATAACTACTATAATATTAGTAATATATATATAGTATATCTAAAATATATATATAATTACCTCTAGCTTATTATAAATATAGCTAATTATAAAAATATTAGAATTAATTAGCTAGAGTCTATAATTTATATATTATTAGTATATATACTAGTTAAGTATATAAGAAATTAAATATATATATAAACTTATAGATAAAGTTAGTATTATACTACTCCTTACTCTAAATATAAAACTTTATAGTATTAAGTATCTATTAGGTATATATTTAAGTTATATAAGGAATATTTAATTCTTACTTATAACTAACTAAAGTTTCCTTAGTAGTAATATTCAATTAGGAGGATATAATAACTTAAAAAACTTAGTATATATAAAATATATATAGTAAGTATATAACTTACTAGCATTAGGATACTACTAATAATTATAATATTAAAACTATAGAGTCTTAATATAGAGAATATATAGAATAAATATATATTCTATATAATTTTAACTTACAGCTAAGTTACTTTTATAAATTATACTATAGATAGTAGTTCAGTTATTACTATCTATAATAATAAAGTAGCTATATAAAGTTAGTATATATTAAGTTAATATAATATAAAGATAGTATATATATTAGGATATTAATACATAATAAAATAATATCTAAATTCAAAGTAGCTAGTATCTTATAAGTATATATATAGCTTATATAATATTAAAGAGACTATATAATTATTAATAATATTAATAATTTAAGAGGGAGAGATAGTTAAACTATTTACTAGATAGAGTTAGTATACTATATATACTAAGAATAAATATAACTTATCCTTACTCTCAGAATTAGGTATATAAAGATACTAACTCTAATTAGAATTAGTAATTAACTCTAAGGATATATATTAGTATAATATAAGTTAAATATATATATTATATAAATAAACTATAGAATATACTAAAGATGGAGTAGAGGTTAATAATATTATTAATATTACTACTAATATAGACTGAGACTGTAGCTATATTCTAAATATCCTCAGTATATATATAATTAATATTTTATTGATATTAAGTTACCTATAATCTTATTCAGTTAGTATAGTATATATAGGAGGAGAAGTTTATTTTTAGTTCAGCTGGAAAAATCCTATAGTAAAGTATATACTAAATATATATTATTACTAGTCTATATTTAGTTCTAATTTAGTTAGAATAGTAGTATACAGCTAATATAAGTATAGTATAGTATATTAATTATATAGCTATAGACTTCTACTGTGTGGATATAAAACCCTCTTAGTCATGTGACTTAGTGGTTATTTTTGACCCCCCTGTCAACTTTGGGGACCCCCCTGTGAAGTGCAACCGCGGCCTTTTTTTCATGCTATTGCTGTACGATCTTGATGAATTTGGCCTGGGCTCGAGCCACCAGCCCAGCAAGCGTAAAAGGAGTGGTTCCGATACGCGGCCTGAATCAATTCAAGAGAGAGCGCTGTCGAGCCTCAAGAAGTGACTCTACTGACAGACATGATGGCTTGTTTTGTCTGCGAGGATACTCCGTATTTTCGCATGACCAACGCAGACCCTCAGCCTTCCTACAGTGTAATAACAGCGTTCAAGACCGCGGCTTCTACCGCGGAGACACTCTGCACGCGCCTTCACGATAGTTTTCAGTGAGAATTCAAAATGGAATGACAGATTAGACTCCAAAGACAGTTCAAGCTTGTCGTTTACCTACGTCCGACTCATGTTTTCGACGGCGAGGAGTTGAACCTTTTCGCTGCGGGCACTGGCTTGCTTTTCGAATTATACTTTCCCCTCGACCAGGGAGACCGTAGGCAATGATAAGTGCTCCTCACCCACATCCTGGCAGTTCGTGCGATTGTTCGGCTGAAGATTAAGCCCCTCAATCGGGAACCTTCACAGCGGGCCCGTGCCGCTGTCATGAGGGTAGGATTCTTATGATCAGACAGCAGACGGCAACACGATGTAGGTCATGGGAAGGAAGACGCACTTGGGTCGGCTTCATGTCAAATATGGCAATGGTAGAGTTGGTCGCTAGGTGGAGGCGACTGTCTGAGTTTCTCCCATTATCCCACAGCAGCTAATGTGTGAACACATCTTGTTTCCATGTCTGGCACGATGATTCAAATTGCAACTGAGTGGCATAACTGTGCGTGGTGCCCGATTGGGATCATAGTTTCCAACCCGGCGTCCCTTGCTGCGGTCTTCCCTAGTAAATCACGGCCAAGCCGACCTATGCTACCTTACAGTTCAGCAATGCGGCACAGCCCACTGCTCCGGGGGCTTTGTAAAGGTTATAACCCTCACAGCTTTCTCTGCACTTGAACCCCAAAGTCTAAGGCTCCAACCTCTCGTTTAAGCTGTATTTATTCCATTCTTGTTCCTCGGCCAAACCTCTAAACTTGCCCTAGTGCTACCATACTCATTCCCAACCACAATGGTTAAGCTCCTCGGCCTCCTCTCGGCTTTGCTTTTGTAAATCAAACCTTCGAAACTCATGGCACCGGTAGACTGACAGTGTTCAGGACGGCCGCCGTCAACGCCAAAAAGCACCGGCTCTGCTCATGCACCAAGCTTAAGGGCGCGGCGTTCAAGCCGCCGAGCTGGCAGATCGACGACGACGCGACGAAAGCCGTAGTCAATGACGCTGAGGGCAGATTCGTGTGGAGTGAGATTTTCGACGCCGCCATCAACAAGCTTCTACGACGACGACTTCTGACATTCTCTCTCTTTTGCAGGTGGTGTGTTTTATTTCACAGACAAACACGGCGCGCCCGCCGACGGCTCATACGTGAGGATACCCCCTCCCCCCTCACCCTCGTGCTGCTTCCTCTTGAAGGCGGGGATAGAACTGACGGTGACATTAGTGGCACGCGATTACTGGCACGATCAACGGCGCCACAGACGACGGATATGTTGGCGGCAACGAGGCGCACGCACTTTGCGGTGGGAAAGGTGCCGAGAGCGTGTGTTTCTCGCTGGATCTCCACTGGCAGGATTGCGGAACTGACCCCTGCTTCACGTCGAAAGCTAAATCGACTGATGGAAACGGAAACCCGGTATCAGGAAACCCGACAGAAGGTTTGCAGGACGAGGACGACGGGGAGGAATGACGGTCCGGATGTGACGGTATGCTGTAGACGTCAGCGTAGTTTGGGTCGTAAGGGAAAGGATGTATAGCTGATGGATTGAAATGAAATGTAGGGTTTGAACATGTGAGAAATAACGCGGGATATGTATGAACAAGCCCTTGTCAGCTTCTTTGTTCCTGTCGAGCTGCTGGAGTTGATCGAAAAGTCTAGAGTCAAGCGAGACTTGACACAAACTCAGCGCATTGTCTTTTCATGTGTGTGATGAAGCATAACATATAGCGTACGGAGATGGTAGGAAAAGGCTTGTCATTTCAGGAAGCTATGTGCTAGGTAGATTTAGCTAATATGTAAGTTTATAAAGAATACGTGTTTACGTGAGCGCATGCGTAACCCGGCATAGCGGGACCATGGTCTTGAAGCCATCACGACAATGTGCCATTGCCAAGAAGGGGCACACGCTTTCGTCTCGTTCTTCAAGCGCACGGGTGATAAAAAACGACGACGGATGGCTTCTCGCACTCCGTTTGTGAAGATCTCTGCTTTCAGACGCGTCAAGCCACATTACAATTTGACACCAGTCGCCTCCTTGCATCGGAAAAGGGCAAATGGAAGCAGCCAGCACGAAGTAGTGGGTTTCGACTTTGAATACTCCAAGACTGTCAGTAGCTGCGCCTGTTGTTACCGTGGTGTATGACCACTCCGGGGACTGGACCTAGCCAAGAAGCTAGGTCAGTGAAAAAATCACTGCGAGACCATTGGACCATGATAACAACATCCCAAAGAGACTGTGGGCGTGTCTCATATTGTACAAACTACAGAGTGCGAGGTAGGCTTCCTGCCATAGACTTCTGTCACTTCGAGGTCGCACCGAGAGGCAAGTACGCAGACGAGAACGGAGTATGCCCTCGTAAGTGGACGTCCCGCAGCGGCAAATATGCACTCCACTCCCGGGACCTAGGAAAGGGCCGTAAACCTGGGGTCTGCGGTGCTACTTCTGCATGCACGCCATCTCAAACGACGGTGTGGAAAGGCTTTACTGGGTTCTGGGCTGGGTCCAATGACCAGCAACGACTGCTCAGTTGAGGAGACTGTCACGTGGCCGGTGATGGATGGGACTAACCTCGGTCTGGATGGTTGTCGTGTTGCCGATCAAGGCGTTTAAAAAGTATGCAGGTTCTACTTATTGACGTGAGCCTTGAGCTCATCATCACGAGACAAGTCTGTAAGTACGATTCACCTCGACTATATCGTCAAAAGAATCTTCTATAAGCTGAGTCGCAAGATTTCGCCAGAAGTGACTGCGACGGTGGCATCCACGCTACATACCTGCGCGATACGCCAGGTTGTCACATGTCCAGTTGTCCTGGTGCTGGGTATGCCAGACAGTTACGATGTGAATGAAGAGCGAAGATTCTCGAGACGGACGGGCGGAGGCGAACTTGGATTGGGACGGATGGCTCGATGTTGTTCTTGGTCACAATGGATGGCGGTGCCGGACCATGCAGGCAAGGGGTTCGGAGTGGTCGAACAGGGACGCTATTTTTGGAGGCGGTCTCGAAGCGGCCATCTGAAATGGATCGTCAGCTTGGCGGTTCAGTCCCGGTTGGTCGAGGTTGGCGTGGGGGTCAGTTGATCCATGTCTCTGTGTTTGGCGGTGAAGTCGGGTGACGGGAACCAATGGGGCTCCCGCGAGGAAACACGCAATGTTCTGTTTCGACAGCGGTTGAATCATCGTGTTTGTGACAGGAGTACCCATAGAGATACAGACAGCCAGAAAGATAGCCCAGGAAGTGACATCGTATTCTGTAATTGTCCCGAGACAAATAATCATTTGACCTGATGTCTAGGATCAAGTTGGGCGCTGTTTCGACTGGGTTGTGTTGAGCGAGGTCCGGTTATGCTGAGCTGCAAAATGTTCGGAGGCTCCGTGGGTCCCGTAGTCGCTAGGCTCCGGTCATCGGAGGGAGATAACCACACACGAAGAATGGACTGGCGAGTGGCATGTAGGCAGGTTCACAGTCAAGCAAAAGTCTCGAGTGCCAGGGAGGCGAGGAGAGACCACTCCAAAGGTACTCGCAGTACACGTAGAAAGCCAGCCAGGATGTTCGGGCTAGAGCGAGTTCCCCGGAGTGAAAAAGGAAATAAGAAGTGGCTCCGGCTGGATCATGTGGGCGATATTCCGGGGTGACATTGCTCGGAGTTGAGAGGAAGAGGAGCTTCTCGTAATTACAGTTGCCGGGAACTGGGCACTAGCGGTGCGCGTGACCTGGGGCCGGTCGGGCATGGAATGTAATGCTTGGCTTGAGCTGGGGTAGAATAGCTTCCGGTGAGCGGATGATGTTTTATCAACTGAAGGAGAGAAAGTTGGCGAGTCTGGAGCCACCCAATGTGAAGGCGAAGATGGTCAGAATAGCTCCGAGTTCGACGATAGGCGACCACTTTCGCGTTTCGTGGTAACAGTGATGGGGAAAAAGACCCCTATCTCGCTTACCCAAGATAAAGGGACCAGGGGAGCGGATGGGATTGGAACAAGAAAGAGCCAGGGTAATTAGTTCCTGCTGTTTAGAGTTTCCCGGCAGAGCGCCAGAGGGTCCTGCCCTCGCCCGGTCTCGTGCTGTGCAGATGGGGGTTGCACCTGCCTCTGAGAAACTCGACAAGTTCCGTCGATACATGGCACTTTGGAAATTCTGTCCTTTTCGATAGGGATCCGGCCTATTGCGTCAGAATTCGATAAGAATCGAATCCACAATGGCAACTGATAAGCCAGACCGCCTCCTCCTTCCCTACCTTTTCGTGCGCAATGGAAGGCAGCTTCCCTGATTAAAACTGGAAACCACGACGATTCCAGCCCAACAAACGCCACCCCTTGTTAATGGGAAAGACCAGCCAGACCATCTCTCGCCTCCTCTTCCCCATACTGAGGTACCTCCTCACCGGTAAGTGTGGGACGCAACTGTAGTATTTGGAAGTCGCGACTCACCACCACCACCACCAAGGAGGAACGGCAGCCCAGCCGCGGAACTCCCGCCACGCAATCCACACCTCGATGGATGTACTCCTTCGCCATGCCATGGCTGGCGAGGTACATTGCTCCGATAGGTCGCGACACTAACAACGGGGAACTTTATCAACTTTTATGGACCCGTCAAGGCTTGGTGGTATTTTTTATTTTTTATTTTTTCAACAACTGGGGAACCGAGCTTTTTCTTGCTGGGTATCCTGAGCTTGGGCTTGCCTCTTGTGCTTTCCCATTTCTCAAGGAACTGAATGACCTAAGCTCGATGGAGTCAGTCAGGCCGCCGGACGCCTTCCGCCCGCAAATATCTTTTAAAAACCCTCCGCCGTCAGCACTCAGGGATGATACCGGTCGAGTGTGTCTCTGTCTTCTCGTCTGTCTACCTATCCATCTGTCCGCCTGTGTTTGTTCTCTGCTCTCACAATACTAAAGTCTGTTGTTTTGCCTCTGCGTCTTTATCGGGTTTCAACGTACATCAGTCGCCATAACTCGTCCGTTGGTGTCGTTGTTCTGCAGCCGCTACATTTTCACCCGTCCGGTTCGCAGTAGACTCCGACTCGTCCGTTTCCGATTTCACAGCTCAGCTACGATGCCTCACAGCACCGCATCCCCCCTGAAGCTCAGCAGCCAGAACTTGTCCACCGTTGCCTCGCAGCAGGGGGAGTCTAGGATCCAGGTCCCTACCTACGACCGCAATGGCGTAAAGGAGGGCATCGTCCACGTCGGTGTCGGCGGTTTCCACAGAGCCCATCTGGCTGTCTACATTGACAAGCTGATGCAGAAGCACCAGCTGCGCGACTGGGCCATTTGCGGTGTCGGTCTGCGTCCCAACGATGCCGCCATGCGCGACGTTCTGGCCTCGCAGGACCATCTCTACACCGTCATTGAGCGGTCCGCCAAGGGCAGCGTCGCAAACGTTGTCGGCAGCATCAACTCGTTCCTGTTTGCCCCCGACGACCGCGAGGCCGTCATCGCCAAGATGGCCCACCCCGACACTCACATCGTGTCGCTGACCATCACCGAGAGCGGCTACTACTACAACGAGAACACCCACCAGCTGCAGGCCGACCACCCCGACATCCAGCACGATCTCGCCAACGAGAACGCGCCCATTAGCACTTTTGGTTTACTGTACGCCGCCCTGGCGAGGCGTCACGCCGAGGGCCGCAAGCCTTTTACCGTCCTGTCCTGCGACAACATGCAGAAGAACGGCTCCATTACTCGTCACATGGTCGAGTCGTTCGCCCGCCTCCGAAACCCCGAGGTCGCCAAGTGGATCGCCGAGGAGGGAGCCTTCCCCAACGCCATGGTCGATCGCATCACCCCCAGCACCACCCAGAACGACATCAAGTCGCTGGCCGACAACTTCGCCATCGAGGACGCCTGGCCCGTCGTCACGGAGCCGTTCATGCAGTGGGTCGTCGAGGATCAGTTCGCAGACGGCCGCCCGCCTTTCGAGAAGGTCGGCGTCCAGATTGTCAAGGGCGTCCACGAGGTCGAGCAGTTCGAGAAGCACAAGCTGCGTCTGCTCAACGCCAGCCACTCGGCCATGGCCTACGCCGGTCAGCTCGCCGGCTTCAAGTACGTCCACGAGGTCATGGAGCACCCCGTCTACCGCGAGTTCGTCTGGCAGATGATGCAGCAGGAGGTGAAGCCTCTGCTGCCCGAGATCGAGGGCGTCGACATTGACGAGTACTGCAACACTCTCATGGAGCGCTTCTCCAACCCTACCATCATGGACGGCATTCCCCGTGTCGCTCTGGGCGCCTCGGGCAAGATTCCCCAGTTCATCATGCCATCCATCGCCGAGCAGATTTGGGTTAACGGTCCTTTCCGCCGGCTGTGCTTCGTCGCCGGCGCCTGGTTCCGCTACATCAACGGCGTCGACGACAAGGGCGAGGCTTTCGAGGTCGACGACCCCATGAAAGAGGAGCTGCAAGCCCTGGCCAAGGCGGGCGGCAACGACCCTCGCAGCCTGCTGAGCGTCAAGGTGCTGTTTGGCGACGACTTGAGAAGCGACCAGCGCTTCATCGACGAGGTCGCCAAGGCCATGGAGTTGATTGACAGAGACGGCGTCATGGCTACTCTGCCAAAGTACGTCGACTAATAGCTTTGAAAGATACCATGTTTTGGATAGACGACGGGTTTGTACACTTGTACTGGGTAACGGGTCATGAGCAGGAGTAGACTATAGAACTAGATGCAGCGTTATGAAAAGTTTGTACACTTTACTTGTCGACAGCTACTGTGACGACGATGCCCATCAAGCTTCACAAAGAACACGTTGATCGCAGGTGTGCACGGCGCAAGGTTTGACGAAATCTCTCTCATCTAAAAGACCACGTCTATGCATGAGAGGTTGCGGGCGGACGGCCATGACTCTCGTCTAGCCATGCAATAGTATGTCGTCGTTTTGAAACTAGAAACTTGCTCTTATATCCTGCAGTAAACTTACGATGGGAGAGACTGGAGATAACTTCCCCCATAGTTCTCGTCTCATGTCATTGTAATCGTCTCGTAATTATACAATGTACGTGACTGCGTCCTTGGCTTGCCGGAGTGTGTCCCAATATCAAGCCTAGCGATCATTTGATAGGTGCAAACGCCTACATGGTACGATGGCCTGTGGGTTTCGTACAGACCCTGCGTTGGATGCGCATAGACAAGTCATCGCCAAAACATCATTTGCTCTGGTGTCTTTCCATTGATCATGCTCAAAGTGTAGAATCACCACACGCGGGAAGGTCTGTCTTAGGGTAAATGCGACTGGGCCAGTTATTTCGTCTACGAAGAAGGGCAAAAAAAAGAAAAGAACGTCACATTCAATATCTGCAGGAGGCCCAGCACCCCGCACCTTCCCAATTCCACCTCGAGGATTCAGGTAGCGTCCAACGTCTTCCCCAAACCTCACGGCAGGCAAAATAGACAATCGGAAACACCTCGCCAGGTGTCCAGCATCAGTTTACCAACTTCAGACCACCTACCTCACTTTTGCCCTTAACATTCATCTCTTCTTCTCCATCATCATCCTCACAGCTCGCAAGGCTATCCTAACACCTCGTTCGTGATGTCTCTCAAGCAGCAACTCACGAAGCCCCTCGTGGCTGACGTCGCCGAGGGTTTCGATCACACTCATACCGTCGTCTTTCTTCACCGTTTTCCGGAGGCCACCACCGAAGAGGAGCTCCTCGCCAGGATTCTCTCCCAGAAGAAGACGAGAAACCACAAAACCCTCAAGGAGCAGTTCCCTACTGTCCGTTGGGTCTTCCCATTCGGCAAGGCCCAGGCCTTCCCTTGGAACAACCTCACACCCGCAGACCGCGCCGCCGTCGGCATGACCCTCGGCAACCTCCCGTACATTACTCAAATCATCCTCCAAGAGGCAGCCCTCATCGGCCGTCTCGACCGCGTCATTCTCGGAGGTCAAGGCGAGACCGCCGAAGCCGCCCACGAAGCCATGGCTTCCTTTAGGGAACTCAAATCTCACACCTTGCAAGAGGACGACCTCGTTTCCTTTGCCAAGGACAACATGCCCGTTCACAGCATCACTACTCTGGCGGACCTCAAACTCGCCGGTTTCGCAGCCATGCACGCCGCCGACGGGCCCATCACCCGCGACGTCAAGCGCTACAGCCTCCTGTCAAAGAACCCCGACCCCAAGCGGCCCATCAACACCGCCATCGTCACCAACACGCCGCACGGCATCATCAAGGGCGGATACAAGACGTGTTGCACAGTAAAAGTGGAACCACAATTACCAGTTAGTAACTGTGGGCTATAAGGCCTTACNNCTACCTGGATTCATCTGTAATAAGTGGAAAAATCGTCACTAAATGGGGGTTGAACCTATAGTGTACGCAGGTAACTAAAGTAGCACCAATAATTGAACCAACCAAAGCATAACACAGTAGCGGTAAAGCTAGGCTCATAACTGTTACGAAGGAGTCACCGGGTACGCGTGCGATCTAAGAGAACAAAACAGCTTGTTTCTTCTAAGTCTGAATATGACACGAGGGCCCTCATTTAAAGAGGGTAAAACTTGTACGTCGGATGAATATTAGGCTGACGGATTAATATTAATATAAAGCATAAGGGGTATATAGAGTATTATAGCTACGCGAGGTTATATTATTATAGTGAAACCTTTATAATATACCCCTCTAGACTTAAATAAAATATTATATAAGTCTAAATAGACTCTTTAATATAAATAAAAGAGAGATTTCTAAATATATATTTTTAAACCTCTAAATAGAAATATAGAGAGAGATATAATAAAAGAAAATTAATAAAAAATTATATTATATTATTATTATAATAGGATAATAATAAGTTCCTTCTTTCTATAATTATTACTATAAGTAATTCAGTATATTTAGAAGTTGCAGTTTTAATAATTAAAATAAACTTTTAAAATAGTAACTTCTTATTAGCTGAAATCCTGAAGTTAAGATAGTAGCTACTTAGTATTAAGATCTTTAGTATAACTACCTCTTAACTCTCCTTTTTTAATAAAATTAATAATATTATTATATATATCTCTAGTTTTATATTCACTCTTAATTACCTTATTTAATAGTATCTTGTCAGGCTGAGTTTATACTAAGTGATGGGATCTCTGAATAGGTAGGTGTTCTGCTATATGACTATTCGAACTTGTCTTTCCCCTCACTTAGCTACTGCTTTGCATTAGTATTTAAACCTCGCCGCCCAGAATAACTATTATTCTGGGTGTTAGTGTTCTCTTACGGGGGACCCGATGGGCCTCTAGTGCCTCCCCTCTTTACTGTAACCTAATATGATCCCCCCTCTGAGAGATTCTATCCTCAGAATCTAACTACTAAAGCTTAATATAAGGAAGTGGCGCTCTGTTCTCCCTCTGGTGCCTCTTATTAGTTGGGACCTGGGAGTTTATTCCAGGTTCTGTATCTCAGCCTCCTGACGTTAGGTTCTAGCTAATATTAGCCTCTTAAGATATATTCTAATTATAATTATATTTTAGTTAATCTGGTGCCCCCCCTGGGGTAACCTATCTTTCTTAACTATAGGGGTATCAGAAAAGCTTCTTCCTCACTTCTAGCTATAGGGACTTTATATCTACTATATTTATAGTCTCTCTTCTCTTTAGAGATACTTTCCTAAATATCCTTTAGTGACTACTAGTAGGTTTCCTATTCCTTCCTATTTTATAGGATATTATTTTTAGTATCCAGATTTAGATATTATTTATTTTATAGTTTTCTTAACTTTAGAAAATTATATTATCCTCTATACTATTTTTATTATCTTCTCCTAATAATCTCTAAGTAACCTCTTTATTATTAAATTATATACTTTCTATCCTAGTGAAACTCTTAACTACCTATAGCTGAATAAAAGCTATTTTTATTATTTAATTTCTTAACCTTACGGATATAACTACTATTTTCTTTTATTAATAACCTTATTTTCAGAATACTAATAATAATAATAATAATATAATATCTACTTCTGCTACTACTAATATCCTACCTCCACTCCCTCCTCCTACTTTAAAGAAGGAAGTAACTAAATTTTCTTATGCTACTTATAAATAGCTACCTACTGATAGCTTTAATAATAATAATAACTCTAATCTTATATATCTTATCCCCTACTACTGCTACCTCTATCTCTTAGCTAGCTGGAATCCCTAGGGTCCTACTCTAATATTCCACTTCTACTGTAAGACTACTAATAAGTCTCTATAGCTTCCTTATCTTTATTATTTTAACTATCTTAAATACTAATAATAAGTATTTTTATTATATTACTATATATAGTAAGGAGTGTATTTTAGTATATCCTTATCCCCCCTCTTATAAGCTACTCCTGTAGCTAAGAATTTCTTTCTGACGTTTCTCAGGCTACTTATATTACTACCTCCTCCACTCTAGTCCTCTACTATCTTTTTAACGATTTTTTATTAGAGTTTAACTTCCTCACTACTATCTATAAAACTGAGGTAATTTTTTATATTTTTAACCTCTAATACTTCCTTACTAACTAATTCTATAGGAGAAGCTCACTAAGATATAGACTGTAGCTAAGAAAACCCTCCAGGCTAAAACCTCCCACACTAATAAGTCTGACACTAAATATAAAGCTGAGGATAAGGAGGCTGAGTAGCTAACCTATAAGCGCTAAATTATAACTACTGAGGCTATAGCCTCTACCACTTTACAGTAAAACTACCTTTTAGAGTGAGGCTTCTAAGCTACTACTGCCCTTCATCTGGCATAGGAGGTGCAGACCCACACTATTAAGGCCCAGACTATTATCTTTACAGGCCTCTAAACTACTTTTCTGGAGTAGTTTTTAACTTATTCTCATATTATTAGTATCTTTTTCCTCTCCCAGTATCCTTCTAGTAACTTCCTCTCTCTTAATATTCTTATTATAATATACTAATAACCTTAATTCTTATTTACCCTCCCCTGAGAATTCTGATAAGAAGGGTGATAATAATAGTGATAATATTAGTGGAAGTAATAATAATAATAAAGCTACTTAATCCTATTTCCTTCTGCTCCCCCACTAATACTCTATATTTATATTCCCTTTAGGGTTTAATTACTACTTTTAGGTTTATTTCATTTTTCTCTAGTTTTCAGGCTTAATATAAACTTCCCAGTTTTATCTTACTAATAACTTAACTTTACTACCTCTCTTATAATCTACTAGTAATACTCTAGATATCTACTTTATATTTAGATTTTAACTTTTTTAAGATATAATATTAAGGTTCTTATAAGTTTTCCTCTACTCTATATTCCTTCCACTTAACTAAATACTATTAATTCCTTTAAAATCTTTTATAATTTATAATATAGTTAATCTTATATATATTATCTTCTAGATCTTTAATAGAGACTACTTAAGGCTTTAGTAGTTCTCCTTTATATTTCTCTAATTAGGATAGGAAGAAGATATTATGAATTTAATATCTTTTTTTAAGGTTAAGTTTGAATACTTATCCCCTATTAACTACTTATATTACTCTAAATAACCCTAGGTATTTATTAGATAGCTTCTTAGCTGGTTATTTTTACTTAATATTCTTAGTAGATAGTAATATATAATTGCTAACCTTAAGGTCTAACTGCCTCCTTCTCTTATTATACTATTTTGTGTATCCTTTGTTTACCTCCTCTAGTAGGGCTTTAAGCTGCCTGTAATGTAACTGAAGGTGTCTCACCCTCTCCTCTGCTATTAGGATAGCTTTAAGTTTAACCCCCTTTGGGATATTGTTGTGAGGTCCTATCGGTAAATAGCCTATTAAGGTATCTATCAGTATCACTCTAGTAGTATTATAAATAGAGATGTTATAGATAAACTTAACTATAGGTAACTATTTTGCTTAGTTGTCCTGATTGAAATTAATTATTATTTTTAGGAAGTATTCTATATTCTAATTTTGATACTCTATTTAACTATCTATTTGGGAGTAGTATACTATATTTAGTTTCCATTTAATAGTTAGTAGGTAAGTAATAAGTATCTAAAATCTGCTTGTAAATAGCGATTCTTAATTTAATATAATAGTCTGAGGGACTCTATATTTTAGGAGAATATTGTTTATTAGTAGGGCTGCCAGTTTATCTACTATTAAGGACTCTCTGGTTAGTAAATAGAGAGTATATTTAGTAAATTAGTTGATAATTACCAGGATACTATTATAGTTTTTCCCTGAGAATCCTATTAACTTAGGTAATTTAGTGATAAAATCTATATTAATATATTACTATAGGCTGTTAGATACTAGTAGAGATGTTAGTATACTATATAGAAGATAATATCTAAGTTTTAATTTTTAGTATACTGTATATTAGGATATATATTCTATAATATCTTTTCTTATTAACTTCCATTAGTATATTTAGCCTAACTTCTTAAGTATTTTAGTAACCCTTAGGTGTTCTCCTAGAGGTTTATTATAAAAAGCTATTAGTAGATTAACCTGAAGTTAGTAACTATTTAGGATAACTAGCTTACCCTAGAATCTTACTCCTCTTTTATTATTAAGGGATTACCTGCTACCCCTCAGTTATAACCTCTCTCCTCTCCTTATAGTAGCTTCCTTCTGTATTTCTCTAATTTCCTTTTTTAATATTTCTTCTAGTCTCTCTAGGATAAGATCTTTAGGATTTATTTAAAGTTCTTAGCTCCAGAGGGATACTGCTACTACTCAGTCTGGAAACTAATTTAGGAAGTTTTTAAGGAAAGCTATTTTAGTATTCTAAGTCTCTCCCTCTATTAGTTAGTAGTTAGATTATCTAGAGAGACTGTTAGCTAAGTTTTACTTTCCTAACTAATAGTTAATAATATAATTAAATAATAATATATCTTGTAGGAGTCTTACTTATCTGCTATTAAGCTGGAGCTTTACAGCTAGATATTAATAATCTAAGTGGTTAGTAATAAAGGTAATTTTATGTTAAGAGTATAAGAGGTAATATTTCTATATAAATATTATTTTATAGATAGTTAGTAGCTTTACCTCTAGTATTCTATATCTTAACTCTACTTCTCTTAATTTCTATAAGAAGTATACTAATAGTTACTACCTACCCTCTTCTAGCTGGATCACTACTGCTTCTATAGTAAAATCTGAAGTGTCTATCTCTATCTGGATTGGTAAAGCTAGGTTAAAATAATATAGAATAGAGATTTTAGTAAATTTTTCTCTTAGATCCTTAAAAGCTTCTATTACCCTAGAGGTTATTATATTTTCCCCCTTTACCTATTTAGTTAGTTAATTAGTAAGTTTAGTATTTACTATAGAGTAGTTCTAAATAAATCTCCTGTAGAACCCTATAAATCCTAAGAAAACTTAGATTTCTTTAATATTAGTAGGTACTAACTATTCCTTAATAGTTACTACTCTCTCCTCCTCTATAGTGATACTATTAGGGGAGACTATAAAACCTAGAAATTCGATAGTCTATATATGAAACTTACACTTCTCCAGATTAATATAGAGCTTTATAGTGGATAATTAGCTAAGTACCTTCTTTACTACTTCTATATACTCCTTCTTTATCTTTATAAAAATCAGGATATTATCTAGGTAAATAATATAGGTAATATCTATAAGGCCCACTAGAGTGTTATTAATATATACTTAGAAGGTTGCTAGAGTGTTAATAAGCCTGAATAGTATAACTTAATACTTAAAGTGTCTATACTATATTCTGAATATTATCTTCTACTTATCTTCCTTCTATATACGTACCTAGTAGTATATATCTTTTAGATCCAGCTTAGTAAATTATAAGGCTCCCCCTAGTTAGTCTAAGATCTCGCTAATAAGAGGTAGAGGTATTCAGTTCTTAATAGTGATATTATTAAGCCCTCTATAGTTTATATATAGCTTCAGCTTACCTCCTTTCTTTAGGATAAACAGGATTAGTATCCCTACTAGGCTTTAAGATATTCTGATCTATCCTTTTTCTAGTATTAATATTAGGTATTATTGTAATTCCTCTAGTTCTTTCTCTGCAAGAGGGTAGATAGGGCTCTATAGAGGCTCCTTGCTTTTCTCTAGTTCTATCGTATATATATAAGTATCCTCTTCTGCTAGTATACTTACCTTCTTTATATTAAAAATATAGGCTTACTCTCAGTATTCTAGTGGTAATTAGGTATCTCTATCCTTCTCCTTATTTATATCTCCCCTAGGTTGCTGCTATATAGCCTACTGCTCCCCCTCTATTAATACTAATAGAGCTAAGATTATTAGTATATATTTGGATTACTTCTTAGCTTTATTGATTGCCTTAGCTTTATATACCAGTTTGATATTACTAATAGCTAAAAGATAGGTTCAGCTTAGAGTTCTCTACTCCAGATTTAACCTTACCTCTCTACTCTAGGGGATCCCTAGGATAATATTATATTTACCAATTTTACTTACTTAAAATATGTGAGATTTTATCCTTATTATACTGAAGTTATCTATAATTTTTATAACTACAGTATATGTTTTATACTTAGGTGCTACTCCCCCCTAGAGACCTAATATCTCTAGCTCTCTACTAATCTCCACAGGTTTAGTATTATATAATATATTCTAACCTAGGATATTCTCATTAGCCTCCAGGTTGATAAGTACTTTCCCCTTCTTCTAACTCTTCCCTATATAGACTAATATCTCAGCCTCAAAGCGTCAGTAAAGTTCCAGATCCTACGGGATTTAAATACTGTTAATCCCAGTCGCTACTGAGTGATAGGGTCTTCCTATATATCTAGGTTCCTTATATATATAGTATATATCTTCTTCACACTAGTAAGATATATAGCCTATCTTACTATAGTTGTAGCACTTCAGAGGCCCCCTAGAGGCTATAATTCTAACCTGCAGGATACCCTCTTACTTAATCTTAAGCAACGTAGCTATAATAGTAGACTGCTCCCTAAATCAGTTCTTACTACTTATCTCTCTAGTAGGGATTACCATTAGTACCACTAGTGGTCCGCAGCTTCTCTACTCTAGTATCCTATAGGTAGGATCCACTAAGATTAACCTACTTATAGATTATTCAATAGTCTCCACCCATTTAGTAGTATAATTTAGTTCCTAGTGAGTTACTAGGAGGCTCCTAATTATAATTACTCTCTTTAACTCTAGTAGTAAATAGTTAATAATATTAATAATATAGAGCCTCTCCAGCTGGATATCTGGATATTCAGCCTTGATAGCCTTATAGGTGTTAATAAACTGCTAGTAAGTTTAGCTAACCTTCTGCTGTATAGTATCTAACTGGGTGGATATAGTAATAACCTTAATATTAGTATTATCTATATTTAACTTAAGCTACTCTTCTATAACTGATTAGGTAACCTACTTAATATTATTACTATATATAATAGAGACCTACTTAATCTAGTAGTGGGAGGTAATATCCTTGAGGTATAAGTTTATATACTAAACTTTATCTTTATCTACTATAAAGTTATCTTCTACTATAGTAAACTATCCTCTAAGTTTAAATAGAAAGTTATTAAGGTTAGACTAGCTACCCCCCTTATAACGAATAGGGGCAAGCTATTTCACTAAGAGGTCTCCTCTCTACCTCTTAGGCTCCAGATTAGGAATAGTAGAGCCCCTAGTAGTTCCTTCCTCTATATCTTCTCCTCTTCTTAAAACTATTAGCTTCTCTAACTTCTACTTCTTTCTCAATTTTGTTATTTCTTCCTTAATTAATTAATTAAGCTCCACTTTAGAAAGGTTATTATTATTCTGGGGGGGCTACTGCTCCCTAAAGTTGTTAATATTACTATTAGTCGCTATAAAAGTTAGTTCTCCACCTATACCTAACTCTCCTAAGCTATTAACAGTATACTACACTTAGGTGATTTATATATATAACGTTATTATAGTCCCACTAGTTAGCATACCTAAGAGTAGGTAGAAATTCAAACGTGTCAGGCTGGATTTATACTAAGTGATAGGATCTCTGAATAGGTAAGTATTCTACTATATAACTATTCAAACTTATCTTTCCCCTCACTTAGCCGCTACTCTACACTAGTATTTAAGCCTCGCCGCCCAGAATAACCATTATTCCAAGCGCCAGTATTCTCTTACGGGGGACCCGATAGGCCCCTGGTGCCCCCCCTCTCTACTGTAGCCTAACATATCTAACTTATATTATTTAATTTAATAACTTATTTTAAAAGTATTAATACTTCTAACTAAATAGTATCTTATAAGATATATAAGGAATATATAACTATAATAGCTAAAATAAAAACTATTCTCACTTTAAAGTGAAAGTGTAGAGAAATAGAGAGAGAGAGTAATCTCTCTAATACTTCCTCTAGATAGTTAGATCTAAATAAAAATATATTATTTTCTAAGCTATTATTAACAGTCTATCTATTAATATATTAAGATTAGCTTTTAAGTTATAAAGTTAACTAATTATATTATAAGGTAAAAAACTATATCTATTAAAAGTAAGAATAAAGTTTCTATATAGAATAAAGAGGATTCAGATAATTAAAATTCAGAATTTAATTTTCTAATTTTTCTATCTATATATAAAAAGTAGTAAGATTATAAATAATATATATTTCTTACTATTTATCTTATATATATATTATATTAGTTACTAATATTTATATAGAAATTAAGGTTACTGAAAGTATAAAAGCTAAGAAATAGAAGGAGAAGTAGCTACTACTATTAAGTAACTAGATATATTTTCTCTATTTTTAAAATATACTAACTAATATTATATTTAGTATATATATATTTAGATTGAGGCTGGATTTAAAATATCTTATATATAAGAATAAGAAGAAATTTTATATATAAATTTCAGACTTAATCCTTAATATAAAGTTCTAACTCCTCACTTCTCTACAGACTGATAAACTTAAAACTATAAATAATATATAGTATTCACTTTAAGATTATAGTTACTAATATTCTACTCTTAGTTCTTACTTATAAGAGAATAGTATTCTATAAAATTCTCACTTTATATAAAGTAGATTTAAAAAAATTTAAAATAGAGAGTGAGAGTAGTAGTAGGATATTATCTAGATTCAGAATTCTAATAATTTATATATCTATTAACCTTAAGTTAGAAGTTCCTATAGGGAATATAATAGTCTCTAGTAAGTTATATACTAACCTTTCTTCAGAAGTAGTCTCTTTACAAGATACTACAGCTAGTATTTAGCTTATAATTAACAGTTTTATTAGTAACTTACTTCTATAGATAATACTACTTATATTTAACTTACTACTTAATAACTATATAGCTACTCTCTAAGGATATAAATAAAACGCTAAAAGTTATATTACTTAATACTCTTTAGGATGATATTATTTAGACTCCTTAGAAGCTAATTATACTCCCTAGTTATAAAGTTATTTAGTTTTAAATATATCCAGTCTCCAGACCTTATTTACTACATAATATTTTATCTTCACTCTATCTTAGTGTTATAGAGATATTATAGAAGTTTAGAAGTATCCTGAAGTATTTAAACTTTATATGTAAGAATGTTTTTATAAGATTATCTACTAGTATCTTATCTATAGGTAAGTAGATTATATTAAAAGATTATAGTTTATATTCCTGATAGAGCTATATATTCTGAATTTCTATATAGTAGAGGTATATTATTATATACTTTTTTTCTCTAATTATAAAGTAAATAGTTTACTAATTATTATAATAGATCTTCTATATATCTCCTAAGATAAGATCTAGATTAACAAAGAATTATTATAATATTATAGTCTCCTTTACAGTATATTCTAAGCTTAGAAGCTCCACTTTAGTTATTAATATAATTATAGTATTTTGGTGTGTTACCTTCCACTAAATAGAGCCTCTAAAGAGGGAGATTATAAAGCTCTGTGAGGATTTTTATATCTTTTTATTATTAGCAAAAGAAGTATTACTTATAATCTGGAGCATTTATATATTATTACCCCCCGAGATGCTAAAGTATATAGAGAGATAATATATATAGTAGAGGTAGTAGATTACTTAGTTTGCTACTATATAATATTCAGGAGACAGATTTATGAGAAAACAGGATAATAAAGTATATATAAAGGCGATATTAGATTAGATTATAATTAATATATACAGAATTAAGCTAATCTTCTCCTAGAAAGTTTTAACTTACTAGAGAATTACTTTACTATTATACTTCTTAAGTAGAATAAAGGGTAATAATATCACTAAGGCTTTAGAGTCTATAAGGTTAAACTTTTTCGCTATATATTTAACATATTAGTTATAAGTTAAATAGATTTAGTATACCTTATAGTTACGTAAGATTCTAACTCTAAAGTACTATTCAGCTTATTCCTAATCTTTTAACTTATAGGTTTACTTAATCCTATTTATTACCTTCTTAATATTACTAATATAATCCTTATAATATAGAATTAGGATATTATTAATATAGAAGAGGATAAAGACCTTCTTGTTATAAATCTAAAAGAGATATAGGTTTTTATTTATTAGATATAGTCTAAGGTAAAAAAAGTTAAAGAGAACTCCTTATACTATAGTAGAAATATATTATATAGCTTATATAGAATATAGTAAAGCTCCACAAGCTTCCCTTTTTACTTAAAACTATCTAATATATAGTATAGAATAGAAAGGTTATTCAGTTTATATATAGTATTTAGGAATATATTTATAATATTAAACTAGTGGATCTTAAGGTCGAATTACATTATAATTACTATTACTATTCTAAAAGTATATATAGTAAAAGTTGCAGTATATATCTATTTAAAAGGATATTTCTCTTAGAGGTTACTTTATATACAGATTCTAGCTTTACAGTGCTTAAGATAACTATCCTAGTTAAGTTTATATATAAATATCTATTTCAGAGGGATAAATTTCAACTTTACTTTATATTTAGTAATTATTTTCTAGATACTTATTTCTATAAGTTTATCGATTTTAGTAATAATTACTTTAATAAAAGTAAAGTAAAGTAGTTCTGGTAAGTATTTAATATCCTAGTAGATTTTGGGAGGCTTTAAAAGCTAGTTAATATAAATCTTACTAACTAGTATAGTAGAGATCTATACTTACTTTACTTAGTTAATTAATATAAAAATAAAATAATAGAAAGTATAGTATCTTTAGTCTACCTCTTTAAGAACTTTCTCTTGATTAGATATAAAGGTATTAAAAAAAGTATCCTAGTTATATTCTATCTAGAGGAATATAAAGTATGCTCTAAAGTATAGTAATTATCTTAGTAATATCTGTGAGGGTTAGTCTGAGTTTTTACAGTTATATACTTACTCTAACTCCTCTCTAGTAGTATTTTCTTCCTTATTATCTAAATATAGCTATACTAGATAAATAAGAAAAATATAATTAGTAAGTAATATATAAAAACTCTCTATATTCAGAATTTACAGAGGAAGTATATCTATTTAAATATAAATCTTATTAAGAATTATATCTTCAGCTAGATTTAATTTAGAGTTAGTATCCTGAAACTCCCCTCGCTCCTTATTATCCCCCTTAGGAGATAATTCTAGTGAGGGATCTAGAGTTATCTGTAGAGATATAGAGTCTAGAGTTACCTTAGAGGTTAGTAGTTACCTTATTTATATATTATTATCCCTCTTTAAAAATATAAACTTGGAAGGTTATATAAATAATATTTTATTATCTAAAACTAATATAATATTATCTTTTATCTATATCTTTAGGATCTCTAACTCTAGAGATACTTTAGAAAGTAATTTTTATATCTCCTCTGTAATCTTACAAACTTAGTTACTTTAAATCACTTTAGTAGCATTATCCTTTAAGTAGAATATTCTCTTATTAAATAATATATTTTATATAATAATAACTTATTAAATTAAGAGGATCCAGACCCTATAGAGGTTATGAGAGTTTGTAATATATTCCACTAAGTATCTAATATACCCTTAAGGCTTAATTTTAAAGTTTTATCTATTCTTATTTACTTTATATTCTTTCTTAAGAAAGTATACTCTATATTTATATATATAAATTCCTCCCTATTAAGAGTAAGAGTCACTTAAAAAGTTTAACTTATAGGTGAAGTTATATTATTTAATATAGTTTTGTAATTAGTCTTATTGAACCTGGATTAGGGAGAACTATAATTAACACTGGAGCGGACTTATATTATAGAGATAAGCTGCTATAACGACAGCCTCACTCTAAAGTAAGGTTAGGAAGCCTAATATATTAAGTATCTTAAAAGCCTTAGTAATAAGCTTTTTACTAGCTCTCTCAGTACTACTATTTAGCTCCTTAGTGTATAAGAAAGTCAGTTTAATATTAATATCCTATTCTGATACCTATATCTAATATCCTATAAGGCTATTAACTGTAATCACACCTCACTTAATATCTTATCTAATCTTATATAGTATAAAGCTATATTATCTTCAGACTTAATATTTAAATATCCAGAAGACTATAAAAATATTAAAATACTATTTCAAAATATATAGAAAAACAAAAAGTCACCCTATATACTTATCTTTAATAATAAGAAGCTATTTACTTCTATCTAATACTCCTAAGTAGTTAAAGAGGTCCCAGGAGATCCTATAAAATAGTTACGTAACTTTATCTTCAGAGGTTCAGTATGACATAACTAAGCTTACATATATAACTATATAATCCTCATATTCAAAAGTAAGAATATTTTAGATCTTTACCCCCTAAGTATTAAGAACCAGCTTCTTAAGTATTTATAGTCCTAAGTATCTTAAGTAAAAATACTATATTATAATATTATCTATCCTTACTTATTATATATCCCGAGATCACTTAGTATAGATAAGAATAAAAATATAGAAAATTATAATAATATTATTACTTAAGGTAAGTAAATTAGGAAAAATATAAGAAGAATAAAACTTAAATTCTATAAATGTAATATTAGTTTTCTTTACTAACTAAACTATCTGAATACTCTTATCTAAAGGTTTAAAGTGAAGAATATTATTATAGCCTGAATACTAAAATCTAAACTTCTTAAGGAGGCTCTCTGAGATAATATTTATATGAAAGCTTTTAATATAGATAATATTCTTTAGGATAATATCTTTATTTCCCTTTATACTATTAAGGATATTATAAAGAATCCTTATACTGCAGGCTATAATTAGGTATAAGGAGGCTTCAGTCTTAACTTATCCTAATATATTATAGGTAATTAAGTTCCTTTCGAAGTATAAGAGGTTATTTACTAAGTGAAAAGCTTTATAATTATGAAGTATAATACTACTAGAGATAATATTAAGGCTCTAAATATAAATTAAATAGACTACTTCAGGCTTAGGCTTAGAAGTAATTAAACTAAACTCTTTATTAAAAGTATATAAGTTATCCTCTATAATAGTAAATATAATAATATTATTTATCAGGTTAACTGGGCACTGATGTGGCAAAAGCTATAGCAGTAGGTAATATACTGAGTGCCCCACTTTTTACACCAATTAGATAAGAAGTATTATCCTACAGATTGATCCTAACGGCGTATAGCGTATACGCATACGCTATAACATAGACTTAAATATGATAAAATAGAAACTACCAATTACAACCCAGTTACAATAAATCGATCAATTACAAATGTTTACTAGTTGTAAACCAACACTAATTAGTAGTTTAACCACTACTGGTACTTATTACTACTACTTAACTGCAGATCAGTAAGGAATACCTAAAGAGATGAGATTATAATACTTCCTAAGGGACCCTATAGATAGCTTCTAAGTAGAAACAGGTAACTTAAAGCTATTATAACTATATACTACCCCGAGAGAAATTATTAACACTATACCCACAATAGAAACAGAAGTAAAGATAACCTTATAATAACCTATTTACTTAATATTATATTATATCTACCACGCAACAAAAAGACAATTTAGATTAACGCCAAATTGAGATAGCAAGCACCAAGATGAGACAATAAGATTAATATAACTAAAAGAAAAGAACCTATAATAAAAACTACTATTCCTTACTGCTACTCTTTAATATTATATATATATTTAACTGACGAGAGATAAGAGAACACTTTAATAATAGTAGATATAATATATTAGTAACTAAAAATAATATACTAAAAGTATTCCTTCTAATATTATATAGAAGAAGTAAAATATCTTAGTTAATATGTCTGTATCTATAATGTAGCTTACCTAGCAGTCAGGACTTAACTATAATAAGAATAATAATAAAGAAAGAGGCTTTTATTTTATATAGTAAGGGAACTCTAGAAATAATTATAAAGGTATAATTAATAATATAAACTAATATATAAATATTCTAAATTTAAAACTAAGTAATAATATTAGCTTATAATTTCTTCTCCTGATATTTTATAAGTAACTATAGTAGAGAGATATTCTAATTAGGATCCCCCAGGATATAGTAATTTATTAAGATATTATAACTAATATTAAGATAAAAGTGTTAAGAAACTATTGTTCCTTATTCCTATCTATGCGTCTAACTGACTAATAATTATAGTTTATCCTTAAAGCTACTCTCTATAGTGATGACAGGCTAAGAGATAGTTACTAGATTATATAAAGATGAGTGATTAATAATGCTCTTAATTTCTGTTTGTTATCCCTATCTAGTATAGGCGGTATATTCATATAATAAAGAGCCAAACCAAGTTACTAATAATCTTAATAATATTGCTATTAAATTATAACCTACCTCTACTTCTATAATAAGTTCTAATAAGGTTACTACTAAAGTATACTAATTTATTACTAACGTTACTAGTAAAGAATAGTATCTGGCGAATTAATAAAGATTTTAAATTGGAAGATATTTATAAGGTTTTTACTGGAAGGAGATATTTACTTAGTGGTAGTAATTTATCTAATAAGTATATACGCTTCTGAAGGTGTAGCTTTTGGAGAAACGCCTGCGATTAAGATATAATAAAGTTATACTAACTATAGATATTCTCCTAACTTAATACTCTAAATATGTTTTCCTCTCTGGATCCTATTAATAGCTACTGTGAGGATATAAATAATAATAGTATCTCTATAGCTGAAGTTAATAAGTATGAAAAAGTATTCTAACGTATAGAGGTAAAAATATTAGTGGGGATATACTAAAAGGTTATATCTCAGTAATAAGGTAAGAATATAGAACTTTAAATAAATATTAATAATAGTATACTTAATAATATCTTTATCTACTACTATATTTATCTATAGAAAAAATAAAGTATCTATTTTAATAAAGTATAGGAAGCTTACTATATTAACTTTAAGGGATAGACCTTAGAATACTTTAATAATATAGAGAGAGTGTTAATATAAACCTTTAAGAACTACCTTATAGGGAAGAATATATACTTCTCTATAGATAAGGATATAATTAGAGAGAAGTTAGTAGAGATCCTTATAAGGGAGATACTAATAAGATAGACAGTAGAGAATATTAAGATTAACTAATAGAGTTATCTAGCTTTCAGATAAGAAATTATAAAAGATCCTAACTTTATTGATAATCTCCTGAGAGTAGGAGGTTTTATCCTTATTAATTAATAACTTTTAACACTTAGAAGCTTAATAATAGAGATAACTACCCCACAGTTAACACTAATAATATTAATAATAAGGGTAATACTAACGCTAAGCCTACAGCCTACAGACTTAGATACTTATATAGATATTAACTGACTGAAGACTGAAAAGATAACTAATACTACTAATAAGGAGGAAAGATACCTAAAGCTAACTAGACCCCTAAGACTTTATACTTACCTCAGAGGGAAATATTAATTAATATTAAAACATTATATCCTATTTAACTAATTTCACGAGAAAGTTAAGTTATTATTCAGTAAAGCCTACAGAATAAATAATAAATATACTAAAGAGGAGTATAATATCTTTAAGGATAAAATATAG